>OX418219.1:2085640-2319004 GCA_948455865.1 Conomelus anceps
TGGGATTTTTTGGGGTGGGGTCGGTGGAGAAGTATGGGGAACTGTCAAAGCTCTCCTTCTATCTCCCTCCCTCTCAATAGCATCTAATCTTCGCTTTTTGTTGTCAACATTAAATATTATATATTCCCGAAAATGTAGGTGTAAAGTTTGTCGCTTTTCTGATAATTATTAATTTATTAAAGATCGTCTTGACAAGATTTCAAAGTTAAGAAACATCAATGTTAACATTTTCGTCTAGTACCTTATAGAATTAAATTAATACAGTAAGAAGATAAAAATTATTGCAATCATTGAAACTGATGAAGTAAGAAATACTCTCCTTATTTCTGATAGTCTGAGAACTGTTTATGTTCTTTAAAACAACACCCAGGCTTAAAACACTAAACAATTTAATCTGTGATAATGAATAATAAGACTTGAAGTTGTTACAACCACGGTAAGTTAAAGTATTCTTCAATCTACCGTTGAAAGTAAGTATTGAAGTTGTAAGAAGGTAAGTTGAAGTATTCTTCAATCTATAGTTGAAAGTAAGTATTGAAGTTGTAAGAAGGTAAGTTGAAGTATTCTTCAATCTACCGTTGAAAGTAAGTATTGAAGTTGTAAGAAGGTAAGTTGAAGTATTCTTCAATCTATAGTTGAAAGTAAGTATTGAAGTTGTAAGAAGGTAAGTTGAAGTATTCTTCAATCTACCGTTGAAAGTAAGTATTGAAGTTGTAAGAAGGTAAGTTGAAGTATTCTTCAATCTACCGTTGAAAGTAAGTATTGGAGTTGTAAGAAGGTAAGTTGAAGTATTCTTCAATCTATAGTTGAAAGTAAGTATTGAAGTTGTAAGAAGGTAAGTTGAAGTATTCTTCAATCTACCGTTGAAAGTAAGTATTGAAGTTGTAAGAAGGTAAGTTGAAGTATTCTTCAATCTACCGTTGAAAGTAAGTATTGGAGTTGTAAGAAGGTAAGTTGAAGTATTCTTCAATCTACCGTTGAAAGTAAGTATTGAAGTTGTAAGAGAGTAAGTTGAAGTATTCTTCAATCTACCGTTGAAAGTAAGTATTGGAGTTGTAAGAAGGTAAGTTGAAGTATTCTTCAATCTACCGTGGTTACAACCACATTTATTGAAAAACAGTGAGATACTTGTTTCGGTTGTTACATCATTATCAATCTCGATCATTCTGAAACTAAAGTAGAGTAGTTTAATATATACTATACAGGGAACGATACTATTGGCTAAGGGAGATAGTGCCTCTGATAAGCTGGCCTTTATTGAAGGTCTGTGATTGGCTGAAGGTGAAAACAAGACACGCTCACTGGTGGGAGGAGCAGCAAGCAAAAATATTTACCAAAATCAAGAACCGTGAACAAATAGAAAGCAACAAACAAAAACAATACAATAAAAGTAGGCTAGAGTTGAGAAAATTAATTAAAATAAAATAAAAATAATACTAAATGAAATTTAGTCAAGGTCAACCGAGAAAAACAGGAAAGTACCGTTATTAAAATGTAGGCCAGAATTATGATGAAACCAAGCTAGTTGTATTGAACTGGTTGAAATGAATTTAATCGTTTAAACTAGTATTGGAATCGTTTTAACCAGCCTAGTTATCTCCAAAGCTTTTAGAATGGTCAGTTGTCTGCCTATGCCAATCAAATGCAGTAATTCAACATTTTATTCAGCCTTGAAATTGTGTCCATTAGTAATGAGTTGCTCTACAAAATTGGAGTCTCCTTTTTGGAGTTTCCAATCTCTGATATGTTCATTTACTCTAAGTTTGAAAAAGAAGGAGAAGAATAAGAAGCAAGAGGAAATAGAAGAAGGAGAAAACGTTGAAGAAGAAAAAGTGAGAGAAAAAATAGGAGAAGGAAAATACGAAGTAAACGATGAAAAAAGGGGGAAAAAGAGAAGACAAAAAGCATGAACAAAAATAAGTATCAGAATAAAAATAAGAAAAATAAGAAAAATGAGAAATAAAAGTACTCTACGTTTGAAAAAGAAGGAGAAGAATAAGAAGCAAGAGGAAATAGAAGAAGGAGAAAACGTTGAAGAAGAAAAAGTGAGAGAAAAATAGGAGAAGGAAAATACGAAGCAAAAGATGAAAAAAGGGGAAAAAAGAAGACAAAAAGTATAAAGAAAAATAAGTATCAGAATAAAAATAAGAAAAGTAAGAAAAATGAGAAATAAAAGAAGGAGAGAAGATTAGGAGGGAACGGAGGGTAGTGAAGTAGAAAAAAGATTCGAAAAACTGATTAAAAGACAGTCCTTTGAATGATCACTGAGACAGAGTCTTTGAGTTTGGAGTTTGCCTACGTTTAAATATAATTAAGAGGACGTGCTCCATTAGTTTTACGCAGGGAAGCGAGAGAGATAGAAATAGAGTGAGATAGAGTGATTTTTTTCACTCAAACAAGCACAGGTGAAATTAGGGAGGGGGGGGGGGGGTGGCAGCGTAACTTTGTGATGAAGCCTGGAGCAGCCAGAGTCTCTGTAATGATTCGATGCCAACCTTCACAACATAAGAAACAAAGCAGATCTTAGCGCTAAACTGTAGCATGCGGCCTGCAAGATGATCCGTGGACCAAAAGTACCCTCTTTTTCCATCCCCCACACCCCTAAAATCACACCCTCTTGCTTTGTCTTTTGTTGTATCATTACCTCTCCCTCCCCCAACACTCGCCATTCTACCCTCAGGCAACCAGGTTAGTTTCCCTGCTGTTTGGGTGCCCATCCCACCTATGAAAACTCGTCTCTCCTATAGTCGTCCACTGCTTTTTCTTGCTTATCCCATGCATTTCCCCTTTGCCAACTGTTCCCCTTGCTTATCCCACTTACTGCCTTGCCCATCCCATCATCATTCCCGGCTGATTCCTGGGGGAAACTACGGACGACTCCAGGTAATGCGTCAAGATTTCCATCTCAAACATTCGGAGTCTCATTATGCAGATCTGTTGCTGCTTTTATTCTTTCTTTTGCCTCATTCCTCATTCCTCATTCCTCATCACTCTCACTCTCTTTCTTTCTCTTTTTATCTTTTTTTCTCTGTTTCCCTTAAAATTCCTCTATCTCTCTCGCTCTCTCTCTCCTCATCACTCACTCTTTCTCTACTTTTATTTCTCTTTTCCACTCTCGGGACGTTCTCTTTTTATATCTCAATACCTCTCTTTTTCTCAATTCCTCTCTTTCTCTCAATCCATATCTTTCTCTCTTTCTTTCTATATTTCTCTCTTCCTCACTTTCCTCTTTTCTCTTTCTCTCTATCTCTCTCTAACGCTTTTTCTTTATCAGTCTCTCACACTCTCTCACTTTATCTCTATTTCTCTTTTTCACTCACTCCCTCTCTTTCTCTCTATCTATGTCTTACACTCTTTTTTCTCTCTCTCTTCAGTACTTATAACTACAGTTTTTATATAATTTTATCAATCTAGAATCTAAGACTGTGCATTTTGTAATCTGCATGAATAAAGTGAATAATTTAATCTAATCTTCCTATCTCTCTCTCTTTTTATGTTCCATGTATCTGTTTTATTTCATTTTAATTTTATTTTATATTTAATATGTATCTGACACCATAGGCGATAAGCCTAGTGACAATTAAGAAATAAATATCTATATATCTATCTCTCTCAAGGGTTGAGTGTAAGAGAGGACCAGTAGTCCTAACTTCGCCCTTAATAGAGGCAATTAATCAATCAATCTCTCTCTCTTTATCTATGTCTCTCTCACACACTCTCTCTCTCTCTCTTTCACCCCCTCATTCTTTGACAATCTCACTCTCACACTCACTCCCTTTCTCTCTATCTCTTTCTCACTACATCACTGTCTCTCTCTCGTTTTGTCCTTCAATCAGTGTCTCTCACTTTTTCTCTATTTCTCTCTCTCTCACTCTGTATCTCTCTTATTCTCTCTCCCACTATCCCTCTTCACTGTCTCTTTTTCTCTTTTTTTCTCTCCTACTAACTCTATCTGACTCTTTCTTTCACTCTCTGTGTCTCTCCCTCCATCACATTCTCTCACTCCCTCATTTTCACTCTCTCTCCCTTTCAAAACTCATCTACCTCTCCTTTCTCTCCCCCCTCTCACTCATCTTCCAGTCCCTCTGAAACGAAATAAGAGCTGTATAAGATTTTTGCGTCCCATCTTGAAATGGCATGTTTAGGGCCTAAATAGCTGGCTTTTGTGGCGGCTGAATTTCCAACAATTCTCACAATGACGGTATTTTGCAGTGTATATACATGGCTGAGTAGCCAGGCCCAGGCTTTCCTGCCATTTGGGAACCAATGATCAAAGCTTCAAGTGCCTTAGGAAAGCCTCCTCAACTCAAACATTTCCAGATCTTGAGTCTTTTTTATTCATGACCGAGGATTACCATGTAGTTATGGATACGAGAGTCTAGGTGGCGGGTTTGAAAAGATTCAAATAAATTGTTTTATTACTGGAAAAATATCATTTCATTTCCAATATTTCATGAAATAATGTGGTGAATTCACCAATAAATATAATTAATCCTTATCCTACAAGATCTTCAAAGCTAGGAATGATTTTACTTTTCCTTTTCAACTGATTCTCACTTTTTATATTCTTAGAAACATTATTCAACTATAAGGAAGGTTATGGAAATATGTGGAAAATAAGTGGAAGATTGTTCTATATTTGAACGGCTACAATGTTATCAATTAACGGTGAGATTAATCTTTGTAATTATAAAGATTATTTAGAATATTTGTTAAATCTTTTTAACAAATATTCATAATTTATTGTTTAGTCGATATAGATGTTGATTGGATACAATTAAATACAATATTTATAATATTGTAGGGAGAATAGAGAGGAAGAAGGAACAGTGGTTCTCCTGTTATCTACTACGTAATATCTATGTTTACTTTTAATCAATTAATTACTCTGCTTTTGACACTTTTATGGTGTTTACTTGGATCATTGTAGAATGTTCTAGTTGTTTGATTAGAGATTAATGGAATCTTATCGAATATTGTGAGGAGTTCGAGTTTCCTTGATTGTTTATTTAGAAGTTGAAGAAAAATCTAGAGATATCTCAATTATGAAAAATTATATAAATAGAGGTAGACTTTTGTAAATTAGTTCAGTCTTGTTTGAGATTCGCCGTGATAAGCAGGAAGTGACAGTTCTATCTATTGTGCCTATATAGTGATAATTCTTTCTTAGTGGCAGTTCCCGTCAATACAAACAGTGTAATCCCGTTGGCGCTATTACAAACCATCTAATGAACTTTCGTTGTCTGTTGTGATAATTCTTTTGACAGTTCTATATTGATAATTCTTTTACCTAAAACTGTATTACAGACTTGTGCTATGTAAGTGGATTGTTCTTCCTCGACGATTCTTTTTTAATATTATTGAACAGTTTATTGTACAGTTATTGTTTAATATTAGATCGGCCTTTTGACATTTAGTGATTGATTTTTGTTCAGTTTATTGAAAACTCATTATCAGTTGAACAATATCGTTTTATCTGTTTCCGATTGCTTATTTTTGTGTAAGAAATTACTGAACAGTGTGAGTTGTGAATTATTTGTGTTAATAAAGTGCAAGTGATAAATTTAAGTGTTGCCAGCGTTATTTTAGACACAGAACCCGTTACAATATTGATGTCAATAAATTGCGAATTCCCATCCCAATTCTATCAACTGCACTGAAGACTTTCGAATTTATTAGTATCCATATTGACTTGGCAATTGTGAATAATTGTATCATTATAAGGATCAATTACAAAATTAGTTTATAATGTTGTAACTGTACAAATATGACAGGAAACCCTCCTTAAAGTAGAATAATGCTCTAAGAGTTTGAAAAAGTAGAACCGTTCAAAAGTGAAATGAAGTTCGAGTGTTGCCACTTTCCAGAATTATTTTATTAAGACCCTTAACAATAATAATTGCGGATGATGCCCACATGAGTTTGGAGACTTGTGCGTGGTTAATGAGGTGACTGGGTGGATGCTGAGAAACATTCATGGCTGAATGAGATTTGAATCCAAGGCTGCAGGAAACCAAGCCAGCCAGAGACTTATTTTATCGCAGACAAGATGTCCATAACCAAAATGCACTACCAGAGCAGTACAAACGTAGAAATATGAGAAACCATTTCTTTAAATAGATAATATGTCTAAGAATAAGAAAAAGTAGAATCGTTTAAAAGTGAAATAGTGGAATATTATCTTCTTTGAAGAGTTGGAATTTATTCTATCAATTGTTGAATTCACTATTCTAATCAATTCATGTGATTAGGTCAACTCGATTAGGGGCCTATTTACATTACCTCCAAGTTTCCACAACGTTTCGCAATAAGTGCTAGTACTAATTCTGTAATATTGGTTTTGTAGTTTTTTTAATGGAAAAAACACTATTTGGTCTAATGCAATCAGTTTAAATTCAATCCACATTATTGGTTCATTGGTTCTAATACATATCTGTATTTTATGAAGTATTATCGATACCATACACCTGTACAAAATTCAGTGTTCCACTTTAGTATGAATCTACTTTATGTTATCAATTATTGCATGCGTTATTACTCTCACAAACATTCCAGATTCTTTGATATCAGGAAGATATTTAGCCTAAAGCGTTCTCACAACGTCGGCTTAAATTTTGTACGTTTTAGTTCTGAATTTCGTAAATTTTCATTCAAATTTCGTTTGGTGATGGAATTAGAGGGTGAATTCGAGAGGAAACGAATAGAAAACTCATCAATCACCATCATCCAACTTATTACCCACGCACAGGTCTCAGACCTATGTGGGCTTCATCCTCAAAAAAAAGGTATCCGTAATAAATAGGACGATGGTGGTGTCACAATACATTTTAGTCTCCGAACTTGGTCTCCAAACTGTACCCTGCTTACATGTGTATGAAGCTATTTTATATGTAAAAACGAATGATATTAACCTAAATCTTGACGTACATGATTATAATAAAAGAAGCCGAGGAGATTATCACTTGGTGAGTCACAATAGTAGCTTATTCAAACAAAATCCTAGTTATTTTGGTAGGAATTTCTACAACAAGCTACCGCAGTTTTTAAAGTCTTGAAAATATAGAAATATTTAAAAAACAATTGAAAAATATTTAGTTTATAAAGCTTTTTATAGTGTACAAGAGTTCCTTTCACATCAAAATTAAGCCTCACCTCAACTAATTGATATAGTAATTATGGTATCTAGTGTATAATTGTTGATCTGACTTGTCTTATACTCCTTAACTGGAGTCTCCAAGACGTAATCTACAAAAAAAAAAACAAGTATGAAAACACAAAATACCAAGGTTTTGGCAGTCACCCCATTTTCAAACTTGAAAACAAAAAAAATCTAGAAAAATAGTAGCTACGTTAATACCCTGTATGGACAAATACTACTAGCTGATAAAGTGCAAGCCTCTGATTGGCTAAAGTCGAAGCTCTGATTGCCAAAAATTAAAAAAAATTCAAATTAAAAATTGAAGTTCCTGGAAGGCAGGTAAGGTCAACAAAGTAAAACACGAAAGTACCGTTATTAAAATGAATGTTGGAATTATGATGAAACCAAGTTAGTTGTATTGAATTGGTTGAAATGAATTTGATACTTTAAACTAGTATTGAAATAGTTTTTTACGCACCTAGTTATTTCCGGAGCTTCAAAAATGTTCAATTGTCTTTACATTTTGCAAAGAGAGCACGCAAAAATGTAAGGTATCAATTGAAAATGAATTGAACAAAAATACATATAGTAAACGTCTTATTGATTTTATATATCAATATCAAAGTTCATCAGCCATTCTCTGGCTTCGTCAGTCCCTTAAAAAAGTTCTTTATAGCCACCTCCTGTGTAGGATCACGCACAAGTATAACATTTTTTTTTTTTGGGAGGATGAAGCCCACATAGGTCTGAGACCTGTGCGTGGGTAATGAGTTGGATGATGGTGATTGATGAGCTGGACCTATAGTTTTAGGCGGGTTCCGAACCATCGGGAAGTGATTTTACAGCAGAGAACAGTGTCTTCTGCTGGCCAATCTAATCGGTCACCCTTACAAAGAGTGCCTAGGAGAACTCAGCTTATCTCTATCTGATTGAACAGATACCATTTTAATGTGAACATCATCCCCAATAGAAATATCATTCTTGTAACGTACCACAGATGGATTTTTCTTCGTGAACGTTACGCTTCCACCTTTGACCTTAGTTCAGGTCTGCAATAGTTGTGAGGGGATAGCAACAGTAATGAAGTAATCACACAAAGAGGAAAGAATGCTTTGACCAAGTTCAGTTTGGAAGTATTAAGTCGCAAAATGTAGGAGAAGTTCTCCAGCTATCCTTCCCCCCCCCCACCCCACCCCATCAGAAAGGAGTGCATCTAAGTGAGAATAAGTAGTAGGTAGTGGATAAGAAGGAAAGAAGTAGAAAGAGAAGGAAAGAAATGGAAAAAAGAAGAGAAAAAAGCCAAATGATAGGAGAAGAGAGCTTTCTACGTTACGTCTCTGTAATGAAATTGCTGGGCTACTTTGTTAGCTAGAGTATAACTGGAAGATAGTTGAGAGAGAAAGAAAGTGTGTATAAGAGAGAGAGAGAGAGAGAGAGAGAGAGAGAGAGAGAGAGAGAGAGAGGATGAGAGAGAGAGAGAGAGAGAGAGTGAGTGAGAAAGAGTAAAGGTACAACTTACTACTTAGGCCATCTTTATTATTGATGTACCCAGGAGAATGTCTTCCTGAATGTTTTTTTTTTTTTTTTTTGGTGAGAGATAGAGTGTGAGGGGGTACAAATTTTGTCTTATATAGTAGTATATATAGTTGATAGATTGATATTAGACGAGGTGATGTTCTTTATTGTATAGATATAAATTTTGTTGATATCTTTTTATACTCGTAAGCATCATCATTCGAATTGAAGAACTGTTGTCACTCCTTTAAGGCCGCGATTGAATTTGAAGCAAACATTTTGTGATTGAAGAGAATTATCAAGTTAGTTTGAAGTGACTGACAATAATTTAACAAACTGACAAATATACAGGAACAGAATTTAGTAGTTCGAATATTTATTAATAGCACTTAAAAGAAATCGAAATTAATAAATTCAGAATTTTCAAGGTTCACACTTCATTATCAACAACATAATATAATAGTGATAATTGATGCCACTAGTTGTTTATTGATGTGATACTTGAATGATCTACTCTTACATAAAGTGAAGTAGAGTATGCACAATTTTTTGATGAATTTTAAACAGCCATTAAGTTCCCTTAACTCTAAGAAGACTAGAAAAGCTTTTTGAGTAAACTATTTTAGAGCCTCTTCGAATTGGGAAAATCTTGAGGTGGATTCATATTCAAATTTTTAATAATTATCAATTTAATATAAAATAAATAACTTGATATTGTATCCTCTCCAATCGTTTCTGTTATAAATTTCTAATATGTGAAGCAGTTAATCTCCCATATAAGCCATAGTAAGCATTTGTATAACAATGACGTGACTGTTGAAACTATAGTATCTCGTTAATTTATGATAAATGTGATTGAGACTTATCAAGCCTTTGCTAGACTTATTTCAGACTTATCAAGTCTTAAAATTTGCTAAATAAAGAGTAATTGTATTATAAAGACGAGACTACTCAGATAACAGATTGTAGTACCTAATAAAACTGATAAAAATTTGGTTAAGACTTATCAAGTCCTGATATTTGCTAGACTTATTTGAGACTTATTAAGTCTTAATTTTTGCTGAATAAAGAGCAATTGTATTATAATGACGTGACTACTAAGACTATAGTACCTCGTCTATTCATTATAAATGTGGTTGAAACTTATCAAGTCCTTTGGTAGACTTATAAAGTCCTACTTGATAAGTGATATTGATAGCCATGAGCCGTAACAGGTATCTGTTCAATCAGATAAAGATAAGCTACGAACTCCTGGCCCCCTTTGTAAGGGTGGCTGATTGGATTGGCCAGCAAAAACGACTCTGTCCTCTGCTGTAAAATCACACGGTGGTTCGGAACCAACCTAAAACTGTAGGTCCAACTCGTCAATCACCATCATTCACCCACGCACAGGACTCAGACAAACCCCTTTGTGCTTTACCCTGAAAAAATTACGTGATTGCTAAGACTATTGTATCTTGTTCTTTCGTGATAAATGTGAATCAATTCGTGATATCTGCTAGACTTATTTGAGACTTATCAAGTCAATTTGCTTGATATTTTCGAAAATATTTTCTTCCTCACACCACCACTGTTGATGGAAAGATACTTCAATTCCCACACATAAAAAACTGTCAGCAAAGGCTGTTGAAAAAGATTTTCTCCACCTTTCCCTCTTCTAATGATTTGCTTCCCATTGATATTTCCATTTGAGGGCGTAACAGGATGACGTGATTGAGATACTCGTGTAAGAGGGAACAGATTAGCAAGGCTGAAGTGTCTAGTTAAAGCTGGGATACAGCTTTAAAACAGCAGGTCTCTGCCAGCAGAAAGCTGGAGGATTCTCTGGCCTACAGAGAGCATCTGATCAGCACTCCTTTTCTAAGAGATGGAGAGAGATAACAGATGGGAGCAATGCTGTTGACGAAGCCGATTGACAAAGATAGCAGATAAGAGAAGAGACTTTAGGTGGCTTCGACTTCGATGGTGCGATAAATTGGAGTGGGATTCCGAAGGATTTAAGCGACACAAAAATCAGAGCATGAGTGAGAGAGTGGAAGATGGTAGTAGGGGAGAGAGGAAACAAAAGGATTTGATGAGAAGGAGAAGAGAGGGAAAAGAGGGAAGAGAGATGGGAAAAAAGGAAAAGGGACGGAGAAGATAAGGAAAAGAGAAGGCAAAAGAGAAGGAAAAGGGAAGGAAAAGAGAAGTAGAAAAGGAGGAAAAGAGAAGGAAAAGGAGCGAGAGAGTGAGAAAGAGTGGGGAAGAGAAGAATAAGATAAGAAGAAAAGGAAAATGAATTAAATGAGAAGGAAAATGGAAGGAAAAGAGAAGGAAAACAGGGGGAAAAGAAGGAAAAGGAGCGAGAGAGTGTAAGAAAGAATGGGAGAGAGAGGGAACAAAAGGATGTGATGAGAAGAGAGGGAAGAGAGATGGAAAAGAGAAGGAGAAGAGAAGGAGAGGAGAAGGAAAATTGAGGGAAAGAGAAGGATAAATAAGGAAGAGAGAAGAAAATGAGAAGAGAAAGAGAAGAAAAGAAAAAATAGGAAAAGAGAGAGAGAAAAGAAGGGGAACAGAAGGAGAAGAGAAGGAAGAGAGAAGAAAAATAGAAAGAAAAAAGTAAATGAGAAGTAAAAGGAGCGAGAGAGTGAGAAAAAGTGGGAGAGAGGAAACGAAACGATGTGTTGAGTAGGGAAAGAGAGATGGGAGAGAGAAGAAAAATAGAAGGAGAAGAGAAGGAAAAAGAAGGAAGAGAGGAGGAAATGAGAAGTAAATGAGAAGGAATGAGAAGAAAATTAGAAGGAAATGAGAAGAAAATGAAAAGGAAATGAGAAGTATGAAGAAGAAAATAGAAGGAGAAGAAAAGGAAAAGAGAAGGAAAAACGAAAAGTAGGAGTGATGGTGTTCTAAAGAAAACATGAAGTGTCTGGAAGATTTTTCTGCTCAAGGAAATTTTCTCTAAGAATTCGATTTTTTATTCTCGTTGAAACTTTCAAATTGACTGCGCTGGTATTCAATGGTGATATTAGGTCTAATATTAGTATTTAGCATATCCTTACTTAGTCAATAAGGCATTTTAGGCCAAAACTCTTGGAATTTCTTAAATTTATCAGAGACCTTTGTTATGGCATTCTAAAAAAAGGGATGCCTAGCCTAGTGTGGACGCTAGGGACTTCTCACTGCAATAATAGTCTTTAGTATAGAAATAAAATAATAGAATCTTCGGTGCAGTAAAACTCAAACAATGGTTGGCTATTTGAACAGAACTCCCTTTTTTACGGTGACCGATTAGATTATCCAGCAAAAAAGACACTGTTCTCTGCTGTAAAATCACTTCCCGGTGGTTCGGAACCCAGCTAAAACTGTAGGTCAAACTCATCAATCACCATCATCCAACTCATTACCCACGCACAGGTCTCAGACCTATGTGGGCTTCATCCTCAAAAAAAAAGTTTAAAAATAACTAGATGTACTGAAGAGCAACACAAAAATGTTAGATTTCACCACTCCATGTCAGGCTTTCCAATTTCCAGTACCCCGTTTCACTAAAACATAAACCTTTTGATGCAAACCCTTCCCACCCTCCTCTCACCCATTGCTTCCCTCCTTTTGTGATCTGCAAATAATTGATGGTGATTTGGTGTGTGCAATATGAACGGCAGATGGCCGACCCGATAAAAAATACAAAAAAACAAAAGCTGCCCTACAATTGCCAGGTAGCCAATAAACAATACTCAAAGATACTCGTTTGCGCATGCGCAGTTGGCTAATGCACGATGGCTATTAGAGATTAGGCATTGCATTGTGTTTGAGGCCAGGACGCACGAGCGGCAAAGTTGTTTGAATTTTTAATGGCGCAAGGCTTTACGCCGTGTCACTGCCGATGCAACGCTAAGCTCGCGAATCAACTGAGATTAGTCTCTGCTGTGTCTCTTCCCGACATCTGAGGCCAGGCACCCCTTTTTTGCCCTTAACCCCACATCCCAACCCTCAAACCCCTCCTGTTTCCATGAAGTACCAATTTTTTCTGCTCTGAACCCCCTCCTATCATTCCACACCCCTCTTCCTCCGTCGAGTACCCAATTTTTTCTGCTCTTAACCCCCACATTCCTACCTCCAAACCCCTTCTGTTACCATGTAGTATCCCTTTTTTCTGCTCTGAACCCCCACATTCCAACCCTGCACCCCTCTTGGACCATCGATTACTCCCTTTTTGTCTCTTAACCCCCACTTTTCTACCCCACACACCTCATTGACCCATCAACGAAACGGCTTAGTGACATACTTTTCAGTAGTATGATGCTTCTAAGCATTCAAACTGAGAATTGCTGCACAATAGAGTGAGACATTCGCGTGATGGGGTGTAGTGTCACTATCATCATTATCATCATCATAATCGTCGTCATCATCATCATCATCATCATCATCATCAAAACGGTGCTTGGTTCCTTTCACATCAAAATTAAGCCTCACCTCAACTAATTGATATAGTAATTATGGAATCTAGTGTATAATTGTTGATCTGACTTGTCTTATACTCCTTAACTGGAGTCTCCAAGACGAAATCTACAAAAAAATCAATTATTTTTTATACAGAAAAAACCTCTTCATACAACATCAAATCTTATATTAAAAATGACACTGTATTATTATTTAAATTATGATTTTAACTCACTTTTACTGGATGGATGCACCCCGCTTCTAAAGAGAAGCTTCATCAGTCTTTCTCTTTAGAAGTGAAATGCATCCTTCCAGTATAAGTGAGAGAAAATAATAAGAAAAAAGTACAGTATATAAGAAATATAATATATAAATATATTATACTATATAATATATAAATATATAAAATATAAGAAATACAGTGTCAGTTTTGATCTTAGATTATTCATCAAGTGTTTCGTCATGGAAAACATCACAAATATCAAATCATTATAAAAACAACAAATGTAAATTTTGAAATTCATAACCGTTTCATAAATGAATAATATTATCGTTTTTACAAAATAATCAAATATCTTATTCTGTAGATCAGTATACTATATCCAGCATAATACATATGCTTGTGCGCGCTGAAGTGAAACTCACTTAACTCATTATCACCAAATAGTTTTAATGATTTTGTCAAATCTATGTCAATCAATTTTTTTATTCAATAAAATACATCACGGGTCCCACTCAACCGGCAGGTTTTTCAGTAGGTGCCCATACAAAATAATTATTGTTACAACAGAAACCAAAATTTTCCAATAATTACATTTAAAAAAAAGAATGATTGTACAGTATAGAAAGTAATAAAGTATTACAGTAAAAAACACAGTTACAAGAAAACTAGAAAGTTATAAGCAAGAAAAAATAGAATGAAAGACAAGGAAAAATAATAGCAGAATAAAAAAACAAGAAAATATAGAAAAAGGGAACTTACACAATTTAGTATTATAATGGTCGCTCTGGCCATTAATTCATTCTGGCCATTAATTATCGCTGGCAATAATTCAACAATAATTAATCAATTAATAACTTTTGCTAAAATTAAAAGTCCTTGATTTGGTTAATTACCCACTTTTAAAACACTTGAATTTGTGTGTTTATTCTAACTATACTGTATATCTGTATAGTGTATAGTATCTACTATAGCTGATCAACTAGCATATAATCAGCATTGATCGAAGTTGAAGCAGAATTGGTTCGGATTTGCATTAATAGGTCAACGCCAAACTTGCAAAGCTCAATGTAAGAGAAGTTAGGAGAGGAAGTGGGGCAACGCAAGTGGAAAAGTGGAATTTGAAGGAAGAAGAAGAAAAATGAGAAGAAGAAGAAGAAAGAGGAGGAGGATGAGAAGGAAAAGAAGAAGAGGAGAAGGAATTAAGAAGTTTATCGGAGTTCACAGAATACCGCAGAGAAACAACCAACCTAACAATTGCGACTAATTTTAACAACTGCAACTTGCTCATTTCTCCTTCTGCTGCTTCTTCTTTTTCTTCTTCCTCTTCTTCTCCTTCTTCTCCTTCCTATCATTTTTTTTCTTTCCATCCCTCTTTTGAATTTCACTTTCCCACTATTATAGTACTGTATCTTGTTCTTTCATGATAAATTAATGTGGCTTAATCTTAGACTAGTATTTTTTTTTTTGAGGATGAAGCCTACACAACATGTCTAAAGGTCCAACTCATCAATCATTACCACCTGGTAATGATTGATGAGTTGGACTTTAGTTTTAGGTGAGTTCCCAACCACCGGGAAGTGATTCTACACCAGAGAAAAGTCTTCATTATATTTAACTATTCATACTTATAATTACTTAATTCATATAATTATTAGTTTCTGCTGTATATCTTACAGCTCATTATTCCAATAATCTCTATCATCCAAATCATTACCCACGCACAAGTATCACAACTCACCAGCTGATTTCCACTCTAATAAACTTTGCCGCACTCCACCTGACTTTGCCGCACTCATTTTACATTGTGGCATTCCAGGTGTGCCAACTGTAGGAAGAATGTATGTGTAGCTCGTGCTGAAAGTATCTTTGTTGCACTCGAGAAACTATTCCACACTCACCTTCAGCTTCTGTGTAATGCATTTCTCTCGTGCAGCAAAGAGTTACTTCGCGCACTAGTTACACAAATAACTATTTCCTACAGTGACCCAAAAAAGTGTCTATTTTTGCACTAACTGAAGCACGCAAAATAGTCTATTCCTGCACCAGTGCGGGAAAGTAAATTGCAGTGCGGGAATGTACTTTTCCGCACTCCAAATTTGCAACCTAACAACACAAAATAGTGAGCATGTAATACGCAGGTTCCCTATTCTGAAATTCAAAAATAGGTTGGCTACTCTGCTTCAGCTGTGAATAGTTGTTGTAGTTGTTGTTGATGAAATCGATTTGATTCGAAGATAGGTTATGTGAGGAATTTTCAGGTTATGTATGCCCTGTTTTGTTCTGTTTGAATTACTTTATACATTACTGTAGGAAAAATTTAATGTGTAATACGAGTGCAAAGTATTGTTTCTGCACTCGAGAAACTTTTTTCACTCGCCTTTGGCTCGTGAAAAAAACTGTTTCTCTCGATGCAGAAAAACGGTGCTTTGCACTCTAGTTACACAAATAGCTATTTCCTACAGTTACCGAACAAAGCGGCTATTTATGTTCTCATAGTACGCAAAACAGCTGATTCCCGCACTATTTTACAATGCCGCACTACAGGTTAGGGAACTGATAGCCGCGAGCCGTAGCAGGTATCTGTTCAATCAGATAGAGATAAGCTGCGTTCTCGTAGGATCTGTTTGTAACGGTGACCGATTAGATTGGCAACCAAAAAAGGCACTGTTCTCTGCTGTAAAATCACTTCCCGGTGGTTCGGAACCCACCTAAAACTGTAGGTCCAACTCATCAATCACCAACATCCAACTCATTACCCCTGTCTAGGATCTATGTGGGCTTCATCCTCAAAAAAAAAGTTTAAAAATAACTAGATGTACTGAAGAGTAACACAAAAATGTTAGATTTCACCACTCCATGTCAGGCTTTCCAATTTCCAGTACCCCGTTTCACTAAAACATAAACCTTTTGATGCAAACCCTTCCCACCCTCCTCTCACCCACTGCATTCTCCCTTTTGTGATCTGCAAATAATTGATGGTGATTTGGTGTGTGCAATATGAAGAAAAAGAAAGAAAAAAGAAGAAAAAGAAAGGTATGCCAACTGTGGGAAAACGTTAATGTGTAACTTGTGCTGAAAGTATCAATCTTTGCTGCACTCAAGAAATTATTCCATTCATTTCTCTCATGCAGCAAAGAGCTACTTTGTACACTAGTTACACAAATAACTATTGTAAGTGGTATATCTCTCACCAATAAGTTGTAAGTCCCAACTTCTAGCTTACCAATGAGTTGTAACTTCTAATGTGATCAAAAAACGTTACAATCTTATTTGCGAACTCCAAAAACAGATTTGCAAACTACAATAATAGAGGATTAAGATATTATTCAGTCATATAAATATTTTATTCATGTTATTTCGGTATTTGGTAATAGACCGACACTATACAATAATTATGTAAAATTCAGTGGGCCTTATAACATTATGCAAATTTACTTTTTACTTGGGATGACTTGAAAGGGGTACGAGCCACCCATTGGCCATTAGCAGAGATACCAACCAACTGATATCAGAGGGGCTGTCTAGACAAATCCCTTTCTTGCCTTCAATAGCAGATATGTTGGCTACATTTGAATAAAATCCGAGTTAATATTCAAATAAGGCAAGACAGTTCCACAAATGTGCTTCCGAAGCTTTGCTACACTCACTCTCGTGCCTCTTTTTCTCTCTCACTCTCTCATGCCTCTCTCTTCCCCCTCGCACACACTCCCTCACTCTCCCACCCTCTTTCTCATTCTCTCTCCCACCCTCTTTCTCCTATGGACGTACAAAATAGAGACAACAAGGCTTATGTGTGTTTAAAGCTGCCCTTCCAACTTTTGCCTGTACGATATTATTGAGTTTTGCCTCAGATTTATGGCCGAGATTAAGGCCAGAGAGGTGCGCGAGTCTACTACCAATATTAGGCCTTTATGGTACATTCAGCCGGACATGTATACACATTATGTATAGGCCTGAAGGGTACATGTGAGCCTGTGTACATGTGTTCACAGTGCCAGATAAACAAGAAATTGTTCAAATTTAATAATATGAAATATCACAAAGTTATTGTGACTGTTTAGACGAGTTTTTTATTTATTTTTTTTGTAGATTTCGTCTTGGAGACTCCAGTTAAGGAGTATAATACAAGTCAGATTAGCAACTATACAATCTTATACACTAGTTACCGTAATAAAAATTACTATATCAATAATTGTAATATTATATAATAATAAAAAATGTAATGTATATTATAATAAAAAATATTCAGTTAATAAAGCTTTTTATAGTGTACAAGAGTTCCCATAAAAGTTGAGCCTCACCTCAATCAATTATTGGTTGAGGCGAGGCTCAACGTTCATGGGAACTCTTGTACACTATAAAAAGCTTTATCAACTAAATATTTTTTCAATTGTTTTCAAATATTTCTATATTTTGAAGAATTAAGTAAGTGTATAAGTAAAATTCAGGAATGTAATAGCCGTGAGCCATATCAGGTATCTGTTTAGTCGAATAAAGGATAAGCTGCGAAGTTGTGGGCCCTCTTTGTAAGGGTGACCAATTGAATTAGCCGGCAAAAGTACTTTGTTCTGAGCAGTAGAATCACTTCCCGGTGGTTCGGAAATTACAGTAGGAACAATTAGTCTGGGCGCGTGGCTCTGGTTTCACTACTAGCCGTCCTGTTAAAAGTTGACTAGTTCACCTTGAAGACATCTGCAGCGTCGCACGGGCAACATGTTTTTAGAAATGAGCGATAAACACTCCCCTCGCCCTGGCTGACTACCAAACGGCCGTGCACCCTGACTAATTGTTCCTACTGTACCTGAGCTGAAAGTCCATATCTCATCAATCACCATCATCCAACTCATTACTACATAGGTCTCAGACCTATGTGGGCCTCATCCTCTAAAAAAATATATATAATTTGAACAATATTGAGTAATACCCACGCACAAGCCTCAGACCTATGTGGGCTTCATCATCTAACAAAATATATAATTTAAATAATATTGATTATTACTTCAAATTTTTTAAATTGTATTAACACGATGACTTATTAATTAATGCCTTATCAGATTTGAAGCTGAAAAATAAGTGATTTTTAAAAGTGGTGCAAGCTATGACAATTAAAAGTCCTAAGAATAAATAATTTGACACAGTGCAACCATTTTATTAACAAAAATCTTATTCAATATTTTATTGCTAATGCATAAGTTACATATTTTTAATTCTAAATCACTTTTACATCAATTTCAATTTCACTGTATATATTTCTTCCAATTCAAATGAATTTCAGATTGAATATATCAATCTAGATGATATATAGATCAATTTGACACCCTTTGACAAGGAAACGACCAGAGAGAGACAGACTGATAAGAAGTTTTAAACAAAAGGCAAAAAGAACAGAAATAATTGGTTGGAAGTCGGCGCAATTTTTCAAACTTCCCTGAAATATCCGGCTGGATTTAAAAGTTTCGCGGGCTAAGATTGATTGCAGACTGGGTTTCACGACTTATGACATTCGATTTGCTTAGGATTCAAACTTTTCAGACAGAATTTCCTACTGAGAACGCCCAAACAATAACAGAGGGGCTATGAAATGACAATTCGCCGGCTTTGAAAATGATTTTTGAAAGAGTCTACTGCAAGAAATTGACTTTATCCGTTTAGAGATTGGACAATAATGCTCAGAAAACCTTTCTCCTATGAAAATGATTGATGGGAGGATTTTTAATAAAACGATTGAGGGTGAAAGTGGTTGAATTTATAACTTTTGATATAGTAGAACACCTGGAAGTGTTTTAAAAACCCAAAACAAAGTAATAGAGAGGAACTTGAGCAAAACTATACTGCTATTTCTGATTTATTTGCTTCATAAGTCAGTTCTACTCATGCGCATTTCTGGTCTGTGCAGAGCTACCGAAGATATTTGAATGGAGTCAATCGTTGAGTTCTTGGGAGCCTTAATGGTAGCCGGTGAATGTGAACACTGGCATCTAATTGGTCTATTTAAATTTGTTAATGGTTATAAATTCGAATTGACCAATCAGACACTACCAGTAACATTTACCGGTTAATGGTAAGGATCCCATGAACTTAACCAAATATTGATAAATAATTAAGACTGAAAAATAGCTAAAGGCTATTTTTAACCTCTATTTGGTACGGTTGCTTTCATTCATTTATTTTTTCGGCTCCTCAAAAGTTTTCATCAAAATTTGATGCTATGAACACTTTTTAACTGTTTTTAGTGTTCCATTTCGAGTGAACCTTCAGATTATCCCGACACATAGTATAATTGAAAAAAATACTTTTCGTACTAGTTTCTTGAGTAGAGATTTTCTAAATATCTATAAAATTATATGTATCTGTGTGTTTATAAATAAATAAATGAATAAATTATTAGTCTTCAAGTGGAAAAGAAACATTTTATTATTTTTTTTGGAGGAGAGTGTTTTAGGGAATAAATGTTTAGTGTAATAATAAGCGTATGGCTTCTATTGGTGGGAAGACCCTTACGGGTAGTTCCAGCTCGCTGTTTGATCCATGTTATGGGGAACATGTTGGACCTATAGGTGGGTTCCGAACCACTTATTTTTAGTGTAAATAGATCTCAAATTTTTCTGGACAATATAGTATAGTCAAATTTTGTGAAGAAAATAGTTTTAGACTTTGTCTGTTGCATCTCCACTTTATTATTATTCTGCCTATGAATAAATACAGATTTAATGAATAATAAGACGAAATTGTCACAACCAAATTTATTAAAACTTCGTGAAACTAGTTTCGATTGTTACACCATTATCAAACTTGAGTTTGATTGAGATTGATAATGGTGTAACAACCGAAACTAGTTTCTCGAAGTTTTAATAAATGTGGTTGTGACAATTTCGTCTTATTATTCATTACGGATACCTTCCACAATATCACCTTCGCCATTACTAAGAAAGTTAAAATACAGATTTTAGAAATATGATTTCGTGACACCAGCCCATTACATCTCCAGGTAAATTGTACTAGCTATCAAAATAAGATGAAGCTGGAATTATTTTAAAGTCATTTTATTGCACATAGTAGAGCCGCAGCAGAGAAAAAAAAACAACTGAATGCGTTGCAAACTCTATGATTGCTAGAATCAGACCGTGCAATTTGGTTGCGTGAACTGTGAATGATCACCATTGTAAAATCAAAATCATGTTGTGGAATGGTGCGTGACAGATTGGATCACTGTGAATGCCACCATTTAACAGCATGTGTTTGATTTTTCGATGGTGATTATAGTATTGAATGTAGGCACCCTAGTCTGCTGACTAGTGATTTATATACGGTTAATTTCTTAGAGCTATGAAGATATCGTTCTTTCAATTTTCCTAACTTTTATACTTTAATTTAATTTTATCACTATAGGGACTATTCAGGCCTCAACATAATGACCCAAAGAGCATACTACCATAGGCAAACCATTCAATTGGATGGTTCGTCTACGCAAACGAGGAGTGAGGTGGGTTATAATAGTAGCTTATTCAAACAAAAACCTAGTTATATTGGTAGGAAATTCTACAAGAAGCTACCGCAGTTTTTAAAGAGTCTTGAAAATATAGAAATATTTAAAAAACAAATGAAGAAATATTTTGTTGATAAAGCTTTTTATAGTGTACAAGAGTTCCTTTCACATCAAAATTAAGCCTCACCCCAACTAATTGATATAGTAATCAATTAACTGATAACTAATATTGATACAGTAATCATGGTTTCTCGTGTATAATATTGTTGATCTGACTTGTCTTATACTCCTTAACTGGAGTCTCCAAGACGAAATTTACAAAAAAAAAGGTTGCGATCACTTTCCTCACTGAGCTAACAGAGTTGCATCTATGCCAAGCCCACCAAAACAAATTCTGAGGCTCTAGACTCAACAGTTTACTTCCACCTATACACAAGGTCTGTGTATACACAAGAGTGTGTATTTTATCTAGCATACCTTCCTGCATCCAATACTTATCTTCAGTCGACAGAGACGTTTGGAAAGCAACACAATTGATGTAGCCTTTTTTATATCTGAGATGAATAGAACATTATTTGTCTCAGGCCACAATAAGGCACATTTTTTGTAGATTACGTATTGGAGACTCCAGTTACGGTGTAAAAGACAAGTCAGATTAATAATTATACACCAGATACTATAATTACTATATCAATTAGTTGAGGTGATACAGAATTTTGATGTGAAAGGAACTCTTGTACACTATAAAAAGCTATATTAACTAAATATTTTTTTAATTATTTTTTAAATTAACTTTTCATGTGAAATTTAACGACTTGCAGATTTGACTGCAAGTCATTAAATTTCACATGAAAAGTTAATATTAACAACGCAGTTCGTCATGGAACAGGAAATCCAGGAATTTTTTAAATATTTCCATATTTTGAAGACTCTAAAAACTGCGATAGCTTGTTGTAGAGTTTCCTCATTGTATAAGTGAAAGAAATTTGAAGCAGGCATACTTGCAGCTATTTTTGACAATCCCCCCCCCCCCACAAACTTGATTGGGGTACCACGCCTCAATAAGGCATATTCAGTGTTTAATTGAGCTTATTTCCCACACTTGTTCTAGGTTATTAAATTTGTTTTTCAATGGAGAAATCAATCAATCTATTGTCATCAATTGCGATTTTCATTGGATTGTGAGAAGGTACTATTATGCTGTGTAGTATTAAGTCATTTTTAATAAACAGAATTTATAAATTTTGAATTCCTTTGAGTGCTATCAATTTAAAAATAGAAGCTTTTCTAATATTAGAAAGCATATCATTTTTAATATTAGGTAAATTTTCTTGACCATATCCATTTACCTGTAATTTTCCTGTACTGCGCTGTGATAAATAAATAAATATATTATCATTATCTTTTTTGAATATTGAAAATAGAGTTTTATTCCAGTGAAAAAGTAGTTGAAAGTGCTAAAAATATGTTTAATTATTGAGTACCAATAGATTAATTATGATATAATATCAAGAATTACACTGTTTTTCTATTTAAATTATAATTTTTACCCACTAATATTGGATGGATACATTTCTCTTCTAAAGAGGAGCTTCATCAGCGTGAAGAGAGGCTTGATGATTGGATGCACTTCTCCAATATAAGTGAGTAGAAATCATAATTGAAATAGAAATACAGTGTCAGTTTTAATATGAGATTGTTCATCAAGTATTTCGTCATGGAAAACTTCACAAAATTATGCTATTGTAGTTCCATATTACTTTTCATTTGACATTCTTAAACATAAATAATTGTTGATAATACTTCACTGGTGAATTCAACACTTACTTGTTTGTGTGATAGCTATTTCTTATTGGTGTAATGCTCCATCAGACATGGCTGGAGGTTGTCTATTGTTGAATAGACCTCCAACCGTGTCTAAGGAAGCATTAAGCCAATGTGAAATAGCTATATCACACGAATGTGTGAAGTGATAGCTGTGAGCCGTAGTAGGTATCTGTTCAATCAGAGATAAGCTACGAACTCTTGGGCCCTCTTTGTAGGGTGACCGATTGGATTGGCCAGCAGAAAAGGCTCTCCTCTCTGCAATAAAATAACTTCACCGTGGTTTGGAACCCACCTAAAACTGTAGGTTCAACTCATTCATCATCAAATCGAATTCCATAACACATGCACAGGTTTAGACTTATCTGGGCTTCATCCTAAAAAAAAAAAAATATATATATATATATATGAATAAATGCAGTGTTAAATTTGTTAGTAAAGTAAGGATTATCAACAGTTATTTAAGTTTAAAATTATGTAGCGAAAATCAGGAATTGTGAAATAATGTGCAAGGCATTTTGTAATATATATATTTATATGTATATACACAGTCATCAGACTGTTTCAGCATTTTCCATCAGCCATTCATCATACAATAACATTAGGTACACAACATTCTTCGTTAACTTATTTAGATAATATATACTATATATTTATAAAAATCATTTTTTCAATCGACCTTTCAGGTCTATGGTATTCTTTCAATAACATATAAGGTAACACATTACAATATACTATCTTTTGAACAGCTGCAAAAATCTTAAAGTACCAATTTCTTGTAGATAATGTTCTCATAGTGTTTTGTTTTTATAAAAAAGGGGTTTTTGAAGGATTTTGGAAGTTGTCTGAGACTTTTTGGACTTTATTTGATTGGCAACATTTTAAGAATTTTATCCCTTGATGACAATATATTTGAAGCAAAGATACTGCAATAAATGATTCTATTCACCAAAAACAAAAACTTCAACAAAATTCGTTGGCTGTTTATCATAGAAATCTACTATCAACGTTTTCTAATACCTCTGTCATACAATTATACTCATACAACACAATAAACTAGTTTCAATAACATTAAATTATAATAATCACAATAGATTTTGTCTATCCTAAATTTCTGTTAAGTACAACAAACTTATCTATTCACTTGATTATCTATTTCAAATTGTTTAATTTTTCTGTGAAGTAAATGATCAGCACAACATAATATATCAAATAAATAAGTTGATTAGTTCGATGTTGGTAGTCAGCTATTTTGTACTGATGTATCACACTTTGGTAAAAAATGTTAAACTATATTGTTTCAAACTGAATTCATACTTATAAAATGATTATTTCCTGATATTTCTCAAACAAATTACCTTATCACATAATATGACAACCGATTCATTCCACAAAAATTAGTATATTTTCTTAACAGTAAGATATTGCAGAGATGTATAAATTGCTTTTTTAACCAGTTTAGAAGTATTTGCTTCAAAATAATCATGACCTTGAACATTTTTCTCTAAACATTTCTGATAATTTAGTCAAGAATAACATGCTTAGTCTTAATTCACCAAGTGCAGGACATGAGTGTTTATATATTGTACATGGATAAAAATAGCTCTCACATCCAGAATAAATTGACTGTGATTTGAGATAGTCTCTTTGTTTATTACAAGAGAGGAGATTGGAAATGTGATTTTTCCACAGTAGTTATCTTAGAAAAATAGTTTTTCTTTGATCTAGTCAACCCAGCTCCAAAAAACTGGTATTGAACAGTTTCAAATTCCAGTAAAACGACTATGTTCTCGAAAATCTGTTTCAGTTTGTATTATTTATTCACTGTTTTTTAAAAGTTCTAAAAATACAAATTGCACAATCTGCTTTTCAAATATTTCGTTGTAAATAACCATTATAAACTACAGAGGAGACTCAAGTTCTTACATCCAGATTTTATTGAAATGGTGTTCAAGTAGTGTGTGTAGTAATAACAGCAATAACAAAATATTTATCATATTTTCAGTGGAAGGTTTCAAAGAAACCTGATTGAAGAAGAACTGATGGGGTTGAATTTATTACTACTATTAGACAAACAACAAAATTAGTTTTAAACATCAATTCCACTGAGATATATCATCAATATTCTCAAAAAGAGATCGGAACACTTGTTTTTGAATACACCGAAATACAACTAACATAAACAAAACATTTTTTCTGGTCGGTATGTCTATCTCACATTTTTTCGCTGACAACCGTGAAACGCACACAATCACACTTCTTTTCAGACAGACCTTGTATTCAACAGCTCGGTTATTCACACAGTATAATAATATTTATAGTTTACATGCATCCATACACAGCATATACCCACTAGGCATACATACAGTACAAGTATATAACAATCAATCTCACAATTACAGCTAGGGATTAGGGCAACCTGTGCTTTTATGGAACTATATGTGCATCACTATATGCTTTTTTTAATTTAACGTTATATAATTATGGCCTTTCATTTGACAACACTAGAACCGTACTTCAATATAAATTGTACAGCCTTTCAAAACAAAATCTTTCAACAAAACCGACTCCTTGTAACAGTTCCATTTTGTTTTTAATGTTGTATCAAAATTTTCACCTATTAAACAAACATCTTACGTTCTATTCATTTATCCTCTTTTTTTATTAAAGAACGTTATAAAAATGTTGTTTTCCCTCATGGTAACCTGAAAAATTTACTCCTTTAAATGTAAATTTCTAAGCTTTGTGTGTGTGTGTGATATCTCCTTATTTTCAATAGACTCTAGAATAATTTCTATGCAGATAAACCGTGGTTAATACGTCCCTTTCAACAATAAATACTATTTTAATGTGATAATGCTTAAGTTCTAGTTTCATTATGATATTTCATTATCAAACCTTACAGCTAACATGTCTAGAAGACGTTTTGCAGAATTTCTCTCTACTTCAAAATTTATCACTGCAAATATTGAGTGGCATTCACCCGAAGCTGTTCAATGTTTTCATCTAATTTGAAATTTTGGAGCTTTGTTACTACACTTTACAGGCTTATTCCACATTTCTCACATCATTAAAACATAAACATAACAAAACATTGTTTCCCTTCAACATAATCTATGATAACTTATAGATTTTACATTTTTTGATCTTCTCACTTGAATATCCTCCATTTATCTATCATGCCAAAAAAATGAGATTTCTTTGGTTGAATAGTATTATAGTATTTTTTAAGACTCATATATCAATAATTATATTGATTACCTTGGAGTAGATTAGGTTTTCATATTCTACAATAATAAACTCATATAAGTTAGATGAGAAAAATGTTTATATTGCGAATACTGTATTCCTTCTTGATTGATATTAATATCAATAATTCTAGTTGAAGTAGGTTTTGAAATTTATTTCTAAAAGTCTCATGGCCATTCATTGATAAAGTATATTTTCAAAATGAAATTTTGACAGAAAATGTGCTAAGCTGATTCAAAGTAAAATATTATGAGTAACGTTATGCATCTACTATTAAAAATGAATCATTTGTTTCACAGAATTTTTCATTTATATCACTCATTGAAAAATTATTGAGTTATTTCTTAAATTTATTCTAATATCAACTCATAAAAAACTCATTGATCAATTTTGTACATCTATTATTCAAAATAATAATCCTTACAGAATTTATTCCTATAAGAATACTATTATTTATCATTGAAAATTTATTAATCCAATATTGAGGGAGACATTGATCTCTTTTAGAGAGATCACAATTTTGAAGTGACAACATTTGAGGCCATATATTATTGCAATAAGAAATTTATTAATTTTTTCAATTTTAGAATTTTTTTTTAATAAAAAAAATTTATTACACATTTCCTACCTGTCTTGCAAAAGCCCTCATTTTTCAATCATCTATGAATTGGTTCCAAGAATTTTTTGTGATATTTCAAGTGAAAAGATCAAACAATCGCAAACAAAACATGATAACTTCATCCTTCCAATTCGATAACCCATTCTATTGCCAATATAAATATGATACAAATTACAATTTTCACATTATCAACTTGTTCTATTATACATTCGATTAGCTATATACAATGTTTCTAATTAGTTTCAATTGTTTTTTGTTCTTTTAGGGGGGTAATAAATCAAAACAAAATTATTCAACACTAGAAGTTCCTCAATTATTTCTCTACTGACTAGGTGGAAGATGCTCTTCAATTTCTTGATAAGGATTCTATAAGGTTTTGTATATAGTTGTCAAATAACTAAATAAATCTGGTTGAATAAATTTCTGATTTATATAAATAGTAAAAACAAGTTTGAACTTATTGATTGTTATTGATTGATTCAAGTTCAACTATCAATTGGAAATCTCACTAAATACTTTGTTAGAAATCATAATTTCCTCTTAAAAACTTTTTAATAACTAAGTAAATTTTTTGAGTGAGTTTTCAATGTTCTACAGTGGCGCCAGTTCAACTGTTATCCTATAATTTCCTGATTTGTGCATTTGTTTACAAATATTCAATTTTATATCATATATAATATATTTCAATTTATTTACAAAATAATTTTTAAAATTGACCTCATGAGAATCGACTGGCTTCAGCTAATTGATGATTGCCTACTTTCATGATGTGATTTGTGAACTTTTACTTTCTGAAATTATCCCAAAATGTATTTGGTGAGCTTGTCCATGATATCTGGTACATGTACTTTGAACATTCCAGGAAAATAATAATTTTTCCATGAATATTTAGTATTTATTTGTGATATTACAGTTCATTATTAACCTCTACTCTGGGAACAAACTAGATACTATCATATTAGTTTAAACTATGTAAAACTTGCGTATCATGGAGTCTTGAGAGGAGTTTGTACATTGGATTTGATATTTTTATAGGACTCTAGTATTTATGTTCACTTCAGGGACAAGGGACATGATATCACATGTTCAGAATAAAGATAATTGTGCATATCATATTATTGTTTTTCATCAAGCCTATGGCAACAAGTGAAACTTAAAATTGGTGTCTTGTGATGAAATCTGAAAGACTTGTTTGAATGCCGTATATAACATTGAATGAATATGTTAAACTTTTGGATTATATATACAGCTGAATTTGTCTCGGGAAACTTTGTCTCATGAGAGTTTGCAGCTGAAAAAAATTCTTCAATATGAGTATTTATTCTTTTTAGGTAATTATATTTTTCCATTAATATTATATATTTTATTAAAATAAGGAAAAGTTATCAAGAATCTCAACCTACTCAATGGAAGCATTCTCGAAAATTGAATAAAAAGTTGTATTTGATTTAAAGTTGTATTCGAGGTGCATTTAACGATATTCTCTGCATTTCCTTGACTAGTTTTCTGATAAATTATGAAATCAAATGTTTGGAAGGTGGTAAGAAATGAGAGCACCATATCCTGTAAAGTGAGAATGAAAAAGTCCCATATCTAACAAAGCATTCTATTTTTTCATGTCTTTCGAATATAAAGAACTGTATATTAGGCCTACTGATTTTTTGGAAGAAGAAGGCCACATAGGTCTGATATTTATGTGTGGGTTATGAGTTGGATGTTGGTGTTTGAAGAGTTGAACCTACAGTTATATGAGTACTAAATAACTGGGAAGTGACTTTACAGCAGAGAGCAGAGTCTTTCTTCAGGACAATTCAATCGGTCACCCTTACAAAGAGTGCCCAGGAGCTCGCAGCTCATCTTATCTGATTGAATTGATAACTGTCATGACTCGTTGCTGCCACAATTGAGTAGGTCTTGAATTAGTTGTGACTTGACACAAACTTTTGATGTATATGTTTAACTTGTAAACTTTTTCTCTTTATATCTTCCCTAAGAATTGATTATATTTTTTCAATCATTTTAAATAATAAACTAATCAAGATGATTATTGATTGATAATTATTGATGATTACCTAATCATGAAAAAATCTAAATTCAATAATAAG
The DNA here is from genome assembly GCA_948455865.1 of Conomelus anceps. NCBI lineage: Eukaryota > Metazoa > Arthropoda > Insecta > Hemiptera > Delphacidae > Conomelus > Conomelus anceps. The sequence continues at coordinate 2,114,219 of OX418219.1, forward strand.
TAACTTTGATCCTGAGAAACGTGAATGAATGAGTAGCTGAGTTTTTGTCACTACAAAAAGTAGTATTAATCACCCTTTGAAATTGATCTAACTTCGACTGATAACCCTCCATTATGCAAAGAAAAATGGAGAATTTCTATTTCTCAACTTTTTTGAAAATATAAATAATACTTTCAAGTGGTAAAACATTGATGATCAAATTCCTAATCACATTATTCTTCTATCAAACTTCATGTACCAGGCAATGGACCCAGCTCCCAATTACTTATCAGGTAATCTGTGTATTACCTTCTACATCTGAATAATAATTACTCATCCCTATAGTATATCATTTGATGCATGTATATATATTCATATATATATTTTATTACTACTTGTATCTAATCTAGAAAACACTATGCTTTGGTTTTTTGACCTGCTCACTACTATATTGACTTCTACAGTTTCATTTATCACCAGTATATCATATTTTTTTTAGTTCAATTCATTTGCTGTCTCTTTTCTAATCGAAGGGATAAACTATCGTCAATTTATTACAATCCCTGTTTGTTATTATTAATATTTATAAACTTAGATTAATTTATTTTATTATTCCAATCAACTTGTTTTCTAACTTTTCAATCTATCATCACTAGAAATTTTATCGCTGTTTTTTCTCAAATAATACAATAACTTATTGATTGTTTTTGTTGTTGATGTTGATCTCAGGCTATATTTTCATGATAAATTAATTGCGTCGATAATAACTGCAGTTCATTGATTATTATTAATTGTTACAATCAAAATCAGGTTTTATTTTGTGTTTTGTATAGAAAGGTGAAACGCGGTGAAGGTTAGGTCAGTGATAGTCTAATGGATCGGTGTATGAAAAACAATAATTATTGCCTAGAGGTTTCAACTCAGAAGTAACAATGTCACGTTTTGGGTGAGGGGAATAGAATTGAGGAGCTACAACATTCTGGAAAGAATATATTTCACACTTTTTTGTGAAACACCTTCCTAGATCAGGTTAGCATCACAGAGCCCTAAATGGAAACAGATCACTTTATTTTTTGCTCTGTTGGTAACACTGTATACACCTTCCAGAATTTAAAATAGAAAGTTGTCACTAGAGAGAGGACAATATTTGCACTATGTACGTTTTTTAGCCGCAGTCTTAGAACAGAATAGAGGATAACACGTACACATTTATCACTGCACATCCATTTTTTTTTAGTAGATTTTTTTTTCTAAATTAACAACCAATTGTGTGCAGATATATCGCCTGTTGACATGGTTTGAGTTGAAGTTGTTGAAGTCTTCTGTTGTTGTGAGGGATGTTTAAGATGCTGCTGTAGTTGCAGTAGCTGTCCACAAGATGGCAGCGCCAGCAGCCACCAGCAGCGTCACTACTTGGTGGCTCGAAACGCGTCCACCAATCCTCAGACGACGACGATCACTAGCCTGATCCCATCATCAGGGTCTTTTCCAAACAAACAAAAAATCAACAAAAATAATAAGCCGAAAGAATTTTGAAGGGACTACTTTGACTCTGCTCTTCCAACTGGGAGTTAGTTATCAGGTTTTCTATGCTCAGAAAAATCATTATAAAAATTAGAAATAAAAAATCTTGAAAAATTCTCAAAAATAAATAGAATTAATGCCAAAAACGTTGAATGAGTAATTGAATAGTAATGGAATAACAATTATAATTCAATAATGAGGTAATAATACTTGAAAATAACAATATAGATTATGGAATTTGTTCAATGAAGCCCTTGACAACAAATCTTATATTATTTTAGTATTGTTGTCAAATGATAGGTGATTCAAAGGAGTACAAATACTTGAACTCTTCAGCACAGCTCACAGAAATAGAATATTTTACTTTATTATGTAGGTTCCACTTTCAATTGTAAAATTAGGCTAAAAATTAGAAATTATTGGAAAAAGAATTAAAAAATAAATAGCATATATGTGAAAAGTTGAATGAATGAATAGAATAACAACACATGAGAATAAAATATAAATTATAGAATTTTTTTTAAACAAGCCTTGGAAACAAAAGTCACATTCCAGCTCTGTTTTCAAATGATAGCTGATACTTAGATGTACAAATCCTCAAATTTTACAACAGGACTTCCATGAATAGATTAGCTCACTTCATGTAGGTTATGCCAGTTTGTGACATTTAGTAGTGATTTTAGTGTAAGGATTTATTATGCAAATAACCAGACAACAATCTGGTAATTACAATGGAATAAACTGGGAAAAGGTAGTAGAGTAATAAAAAAGTAAAATTTGTTTCATTTTTGGAAAATTCTACTCATTTGTATAAATAGACTAAACCTTGTATTGGAGACTCTGTTTTCCAATAGAATATGATCGTTTTATTATATTTATAGAACAATTAAATTTAATTTTCTGACTTAAGAAATGAACTTTGGATAAAAAATGTGAATGGAACCATAATTGATCGGCTTGATCATTTATCAACAACATGAATGTATTTAATGGTGGATTTGAAGAAGGCACATTAATAAAATTAGATTAGATGTAAACACTGTTTTCAAAAAGCTCTATTATTTGAAAAAAATTAATCTCAATTCTCTGTTGCAGTTTATTTATTACTATATTAAAATTTACAAGAAATGGAGACATTCATGAATTATTCAGTTCATGTATTGAAAATTCGATTACTTTGTATTGCTATTTATTGGAAAAGTTTAGTTCCAAAAAGGTATACTATCTCAAAATTTTTTATGGTTGATGATGTAACATCATTAGTACTTCACAGTTTCATACTACTACCCTTTTTTCAATTATAAACTTATTTTCAATTTTCAATAAAGTTTTTTCAAAGTTAAAATTTTCTGTAAATGAGATAACTGGGAACTCTAATTTCTCGATTTTTGGTTGAACTTATTTGTATATTAAGAAACCGTTCTTATATTGAAGAACAAATCAATAAAATTTTCAAATCCAATTATTTGAATTCACGATTAATGTATTATAAAGTATGTTTCATTGCTTCTCAGGTTTTCAGAGATAGCTGGTTTGCTATATTAAAAAAAATGGGAAATATTAATGAATAAATATATGTCAAAAACAATGAATGAAAATTAGAATAATAGATGAAAATAACAAGTAGGAGTAAAGAAATACTAATACCCACTCTTTTTCTACATATCTTTGTATTTTTCATAAAATCACTCAGGTTTTCAGAAGAAGCCCAGTTTTTTATATTAAAAAAACTTGAAAAAACAATGATCACTAGATATCAGTTGCAAAAAAAATGAATGAAAATAAGAATAAATAGATAGAAAATAACAAGTTGAAGTGTAGAAATATTAATAACCACTCTTGTTATAAATAAATTCTTTGTATTTTCATTAATTTTCTTAGGTTTTCAGAGGTAGCCTGTTATATTAAAAAAACTTGAGCTAATGATGATAAATAGATATAAATCAGAACAAATCAATAAAAATAAGAATAGATAAAATAAAAATAACAACTAGGAGCATAGAAATATTGATAACCACACTTTTTATGATTTTTTTGTATTTTTTTGGGTTGAGTTGGAAGGGCAAAAATCATCAACATCGACTGTTTGTCAATTTGTCAAAAACAATCACAAAACCTTGAAGCGCATTGACAGGGGGTCTTGAAAGACTTTGAGTTCTAACAATTTTCTGAGAGAGAGAAAAGACTATAAAAAGATTTTTTAAACCGTAAAAAATTAGTTATCTCTCTCCCTCTCTCACTATCATTTGTCACCCATTTCAACAATGATCTACAACATAAAAGTAACGAAATTATATATTTAATATTATTTATAATTAATAGCTGATTGCGAATGTAGTACTTGAGAGTGAAGGCGTTGCTACCATCAGACAAGAAGGCTTGGAGCCAGCCAGTCCTCATCTGCCAGCTGTCAAACAAGAAATAGTGACGTCATAACACTGGCAGAGGGTTGGGGAAACAGAGGTGGTGAGAGGGGAAGGGCATTCCTCCCCTCTCACCCCTTCGCATGCAGCAACACTGATTAGTTTGTATGTATAATATGTCATTTTGTGACCGGATATCTATCAATGTGATGACTACAATAATAATGAATGATTGTGCTTTTAGTGATAGTAAGAAAAAATATAGTAATATATGGGCGGTAGCGCTCGCGTACAATACGTGGACTAGCCATTCATGAGCTCCTGTCAACAGGCAATGGTGATTGTTGGCCAAATAATCTGGACAATCTGATTGGTTGAGGGATAAAACTGGAGCTATCTGATTGGTCGATTGATAGATTTTCAGCTTTCTTATTGGTTGGTCAAGGCACCATCCCATTAGTAAAAATGCACTACTTGAAGATAGGCAGAAAATAACTCCACACTAACTGATTGGTTAAGGGATAAAATTGGAGCTATCTGATTGGTCTATTGATAGATTTTCAGCTTTCTTATTGGTTGGTCGAGGCACCATCCCATTAGTAAAAATGCACTACTTGAAGATAGGCAGAAAATAACTCCACACTACCTGATTGGTTGAGGGATAAAATTGGAGCTATCTGATTGGTCGATTGATAGATTTTCAGCTTTCTTATTGGTTGGTCAAGGCACCATCCCATTAGTAAAAATGCACTACTTGAAGATAGGCAGAAAATAACTCCACACTAACTGATTGGTTAAGGGATAAAATTGGAGCTATATGATTGGTTGATTGATAGATTTTCAGCTTTTTAATTGATAGTTCAAGGCCACATCCTTGGAGGTTGTGCGCAGGGGTTTTGGTCATAATTTTTATTTGGAGTTTCATGTATTGTATGTTATAAAGGTATTGAAATGTAATCTTTTGCTGTGTGAAAACATTTTTTTCGTTAATTATTTTGTTGAATATTAAGGCTCAAAGTTCAAATTTTTTGTTTTTTGGGGCAACTGATCTCCCCTACAAGTCATTTTTATCTATTGGTAATTTGTTTATAACTGAAAGATACCTTGAAAAATACGATGACATACTTCTTATTCAAATCAAAGATTTAGTTTTTCCAAAACAGATATTTTAGAATATTAAAAATGTTTGAGTGTGAACAAAATTTATTTGAAAAACCAAATGTTTAATTGGAATAAGAAATATTTTATCCTATTCCTCAAGGTATCTAAGTTATAAAAAATTACCAAAAGTTTTAAATCACTTATAGGGGAAATCAATTGCCCCCCAAAACCGAAGAATTTCAACTCGGACCCATCATATTAAACCTATATGAATAATGGAAATCGGTTGAAATATTATTATGATCTTTATAATTGGACAGTAACAAAAATATCACTTTCCAACGTTATTTTGTTCATTTTAACATAGTTTCATAATGAATATTTTCAATATTTCAAACTCAACCCTATTACAAGTGATAGTGTTCTGTTGCGTAAGCTCACCAAAGTGGCATGATGTTACAAACATATTTCTCATTCATTGGAGCGAGGTATCGAATTCTATGTTCATACGCTATCATTTTTCAAAATTTTAAACTTCCTGTATTCCTGTAACAGCAAAAATTATTCCACGAACTATAGTTTATGCTATCCATAAATTTGGTTGAGCCAAGATAATTTTCATTTTTAAAGAGTAGGCTGAATCAGCTTGTCTTCTAATTACCTTGGGTTCTATTATCTTCTATAAGTAAAGCTCTAATGGGCTTACAAGGGCTAATTTCGAGGGCAGTGAAAGAAAACAAAGACGTCTTTTAAAAGAATGACGCTTCTAATCTATCAGTCATGTTCTTTTTCAATCAATACTTTTTATCTATATAATGTTTATATAGATAAACATATTATGTTGGTATACTTCATATAAGGAGCTTCATAACTATAATGAATCAGATTCAATGATTCTTCGAATATGACAATCAGGGGCAGTCCAGATTAATTGGCTTTACAATAAATTGTGGGCACAATTCGTAAGACTAAATTGAAATAAAGTATGCAGCTAAGGCAGTAGCAAAAATTAATAGAATGGGAAAACATCATGCAACAAACAGTAGTAAATATGATACCATGCACCATCAACTATTACTTTGAAAAATGTTTCATGCTATTTACAGTTTAATTCAAACAATGTGAAGAGATTTCAAATAGTTTGGCCTAGTAGTTGAATAGATTTATTTTTATGGACCACACAATAATTATAATAAAAAAATTCAATAAAATTCAGAAATTCAAGAAAATGATGAATGTTTTGGATAGATATTCCCATTTTTTAATAATGTTTGCAGTGATAGTACAAAAATGTCCATTATTATTATTATTTATTATTATTATTATTATTATTATTATTATTATTATTATTATTATTATTATTATTATTATTATTATTATTATTATTATTACTATTATTTACATGTGACTGTAGAACTAGAACTGTGTCCCATTAACAGCTTAGATTTAATTTTTTGATTTCATTTGCTGCCAAAATTTTTCCTGGGAGGGCGAAGTTAAGAAGCAGCCGGCCCACTCTTCCACTTAACCGTTCCATACAATTCTAATTTGAAACATTGCTTTACTCTATAAATTAACTACAATTACTCTAAAATCAATATTACTCTTTAGTTTTAGAGAGGATAGAAAGTTTAAATTGATGACCTTAGATTAATCTAATTTACTGAAGAATATTTCAGTCTCTGTAATTGAAATTTTCTAACGCATTTCTAAATGCATTGCTTTTATGAAATTCCGTGTTTTGAACGAGTATTTTTGCGATAAACTAATTTACACTGGCCTTAGGCTAATAATTTATTCAGAAGGAAAATATTACTTTTCCCATTTTGAATATAAATCTTTTTTTGTTAAAGTGATTTTATGGTACAAGTTCGTAATGAACAAAAATAAGACTTGATGTTATCTTAACCACATTATTTATATTATTTATTTTCGAGGTTGAAGCCCACTTAGGCCTGTGCGAGGGTAATGAGATGGATGATAGTGACTCATGAGTTGGACCTACAGTTTTAGGTGAGTTTCGAACCACCGGGCTATCATTTTACAGCATAATAACAAAGTACTTTTTGCTGGCCATTTTAATCAGTCAAAGTGGGCCCATGAGTTTGTAGCTTATCTTTATCTGACCTGCTCACGGCTATTACTTCCCGTATTCTCAATCAGGATTGAAAATTGAAGCTATAGCATCTCGCACATTGGAAATGAATGTCGTTTTGACAACTTCAAGTCGATATCAATATCCATCATGTCTTAGGAGTCGATAAGTGAATTGTTTGCCTTTGAATTGCTTTGTTTATAAATGAATTGACTTGAATATGTTTTTCCTCATACATTGTGATTCGCCTATGAAGCTACAAAAAACTTTATTTCATTTACTAAATAAAATATAAATAAGACTGCAAAACTCCACTTTACATTCTTGCAAGTCTTTTAACACACCTCCAGAACATAATAGACTACATCTAGTGTCTTCCTCACTTCTGTATCGTATCTTTATTATCCATCTCATCTTATCTATATTATCCTCATCTTTACAGCAGAAAATAGACAATCACAATGCTGTACTACAGCATTAAGAGCGTACATGCCGCATCTCTACAGTCATCTCCCATATACGTGTTCTGTTTTGACGGTAATGCGCCATCAATTTAACGTGAAAAAGTATATTTTCCTACAAAGAACACGTTATTATGACCTAAAAAGTGGGACTATTACGCTATTTCCCTGTTCTTTATCGTACATTAGCCAGTGCTTCCTGAATCACCTATTCATTCCTTCTTCTCTTATTCCTCTAGTGTTTATTGCTTCCTTTTCCGGATTTTTCTTGATATCATCGACTTCTCATGCACTATTCTACTCTGCTACATCTCTTATCTATCTTATCGTGGATGTGGAGTGAGAAATGGAGTACCGTACCCTACAAGCGCAAGTTGCCGCATTAAAATTATTACATGTAATCTCATATTGTAAATGTGAAACATGCTTTTCCTTTCTGCTTAGTGAGATTCACTCATCCCTCCCGCTTTATACCCCCCGCTTTGTTTTGGATTCTCTTTCTCGTTTCCTCTCCTTTCTTTTCTCATAATTTTTCTTTCTCGCGCCTGTTTTCTTATTATATACGTTCTTCCCAGCTCATTGCATCTCAAAATGAGGATTTTGTTGAAGTATTTGTGTCTTCATTTGAGTTATTACAGATTTTTTATTGAAAAACAAGTCCCATTTTATATTAGTAACAGGAAATTGTGGAATATGAGAGGAGTGAGTGGAAGAGTGAGAGAAAAATATGAAGATGAAAAAAGCAGAGAAAGAGGAAGCTAAAACAAAGGGAAGGCAGAGAAAAATGCTAAAAGGGAAGGAAAAAAGGAAAGAAAGAAGCTGAAAACAAATGCCACAATAAGTGACAAACCCAATTTATACTACATCACAATATAATACAGTGACAGATAACAAGGGATTGTAGATTTGTAAAGGGGCTAGATAAAGTAGTAAGACATAGGGGGAGGGAGAAGAAAAGGAAAAATATATTTAAAAAATGATAATAGAATAGGATAGAGAAGAATAGAGTAGGATTGGATAAAAAAGAATTGAATAGGATTGGATAGAGAAATTAATTTGCTATTCGAAAAAATCACCCATTCTACCCATTAGGTCTTCAATATTAAATTTTAGTAAGAGATGCATTGAATAAGAGAGAGTATTTGGGTTGAAACCCGTTTGCTCCATTGCATTCAGTTATTGTATTTTACATAATATCAATAGATATTATTTTTATTTGGAGGATAAAGCCCACATAGGTCAGAGACCTGTGCGTGGGCAATGATAATTGTGATTGATGAGCTGAACCTACAGTTTTAGGTGGGTTCCGAACCACCGGGAAATGATTTCAGAGCAGAAAACAGTGTCTTTTTTGCTAGCCAATCTAATCGGTCACCCTTACAAAGAGTGCCTAGGAGAAAGCAGCTAATCTCTATCTGATTGAACAGATACCTGCTACGGCTCACGGCTATCACTTCCCTACATAAATACTGTCTCTGTAGGCTAAAAATTTAAACTTGACAACCAGCTATTGGCCTAGGCCCTCTTACAGATGTTGTCATACTTTGTAAAATATTTGGACTCTTGTAAAAATTTAGTGATAGTTAGTTTTGGACTAAAAGCCTGTTGTTTGTTTACAATAAGTTGTTTTTTGACTGTATCAATATATAAATTGATAAAAAATTATCCATAGAAATCAAAAATACTGTATTTTTATGTTGAAGATCCATTGTTTCCACTAATATGTAATATGAACTTAAAAAACACCTCTAGACAACAGAGTGAAACGGCCATCACGCCATAACGTGAGTTAATTTCCACTTAAAAGTGTTTTTTAAGTTTATATTACTGTATTTTTGTTATTTTTTTTCAATTATATAAAACAATTTCTCTTGTAATATTGTTGTTTAGCATGTTATCCAATCGTTAATGATCACCAAACTAGAAAATTTGAATCATTCCTACCAAAAGTAGTGGAAAAATGAAACAGTCAAGATAAATTATAATTAAATTTCCAAGTAAATCGCTCAAAAAATACTAACTTCATTGTAAACGTGGAAAAAATGCAAACGAATTTCCATACACAAGTCAGGATTCATGGTTATGAGTCTTATCTTAGTGAATGTCACATCTAGTAGCCTAGTTGCTAGTCTTTCATGAATATGAATTAATTTTAACACTCTTGAACTCTGACTGAGTCGGGGGATATAAAGTAGTTGTTGTTCTATGCAAATTGTGAAATGTTGTCAAACTAAACTACTGCACAGCAAGAAGACAATTCACTTTTTGTCACTTGTATTCAAATTGTCTTAACTTCATTTGCAATTGAACTTTTCCTGGTATCTTACTTGAATAGTGAATATTAATTTCTCAAGATAATTTATATTGTCAAAATTAATTTCTTAGAGTTTATTGATTGTTTAGAGTAACAAAAACCAGAAAACTTTTTTTTGTAGATTACGTCTTGGAGACTCCAGTTAAGGAGTATAAGACAAGTCAGATTAACACTAGTCATATACACTGGATACCATAATTACTACATCAATTTGTTGAGGTGAGGCTTAATTTTGATATGAAAGGAATTTTTCTTGTACACTATAAAAAGCTTTATCAACTAAATATTTTTTCAATTGTTTTTTAAATATTCTGATACTGATACTGCATGACATTAAATACTTATTATATTGTCAAGATAATTAATAAAAGTTCTCAAATTTTCAATATTTTGTGAAATCAAAAATTATAAAAAAATAAATAATCGAAGAAATGGAAAAAGTAGACAATAAAACATGAAATAGAAACCAGAATATTAATATTGCATGATATTTAATTTTGTATTTATAAAAATGAATCGTCGCGAATCTAAAACGTTCCAGCCACGTTAGTAAATTATTCATTTATTCTCACTTAAAATGACTGCTAGTCGTTAATTTTACCATAAAACCTTAATATTAACAACGCAGATCGTTATGGATAACGAAATTCAAGATATTTAATAACCAGATTTTGTGCAAGCTATATTTGTATGGCCTACTTCTTTTGTCTCTTTGGTTTTTTTCTTTTATTTCTTTCATTGATTTCTCAAAACGTATTATTTTTTTGTCAGTCTTGGAATTATTTTTTATGATGTCATTAAGGCTCTTAATGGATCACTCTGTGAATTTCAGTATGTGAATAAATAAATAATATGTTGAGAGAATAATTATTGAACAAAATCTAATATTAAAACTGACAATGTATTTCACTTTTAAATAATGTTTCACTCACTTACATTTGAGATGCTTGAGAGATGCATTTCACTTCTGAAAAGAAGCTTCGTCAGCCTGGCGTCAGAGGCTGACAAAGCTTCTTTTCAGAAGTGAAATGCATCCCTCAAGCATCTCCAATATAAGTGAGTAGAACATTATATAAAAGTGAAATACAGTGTCAGTTTTAGTATTAGATTGTTCATTAAGTATTTCGTCATGGAAAACATCACAGAAAAACTAATTATATTGAAGTTATTGAATGAATGGTTTGTTTTTATGGATAGCTAGATAATCATGTATGATTTATTCATTCAGTTATTTATTTATTGGTGAAAAAAATAGAATTAAGCAAAGATACAACAAACTGCTCTCTTCACAAATTTTCTACACTGAAACATCCAATTGCTAGGTTATGTCAATTTTTGACAAGAAATTTTACTTTGAATTATAATGACTGTTACTTTTCAATTTAAGAATATTGATATAGGTATTCAAAAATAAGCATTATTCCAATAAAATCAAGAATTAATTAGAATTAATTTCATCATAAACTATTTCCAGTTAGTATTAGTTAATTTTAGTTCCAGAGTATTCCAGTTAGATTTAGTTCCAAAGTAATAGTTTGAAATTATGGAGGTGAAAAATACAATATTATATGTTTACTGAAATTAGAAATAAAATATTCTGTTGTAATTTCTTATTACGGATAATAAGATAATGGGCATAACAATAAAATCTGAGCAGCTCTCAAATAATCCATTAATAATTTAAAATAAGCAGTGGAATAATACGGCACATTTTATTTGAATACACAAGCATTCTAAAATTTACATTTTTATTATAATTTAAATGCTTGGGAATTGAAATCTCTTCAAAAATTTCCACTAAGTAAACAAAGCTACAAGTGAAATATTGAACAAGACAATGTTGCATATATTTAATTCATGTAAAAGAACCAATTTGTAAACGAGTGTTAAATTTATAATCCACATGCATTTGTGAACTGAAGTGATTATTCACTATTTGAGGTAAATGTAAACTATTTCATTACTGTAAGGTAGAGGTTATAGTGTTTAATGAATAATATTATTAAAAACATTAAAAATATGAAATAATATACAAGATATTCATTAATCATTGCATATTGGAATAGACTACTGCATTTTTATATGAAATGTAACAATTACAAGAAATTAGGATATTCTACAAATGAATAAATTAGTATCACGCTTTCAGATTGGGTAATAATGAAAAAAACGTGATAAAAATAATAGGCTACATAGGGGGAGAAGCAATAAACAACTATTTAATTTACATAACACAAAGAAAATATCAAGAGAAACGCAAATAACTGGAAAACATTCAAACAATCTAATATCAAAACTGACACTGTATATCTACTTAAATTATGATGTTCACTCACTTCTAGTGGAGGGATGCATTTTACTTCTAACGAGAAGCTTCATCAGTCTGAGCCCCCAGTTTAAGTGAGTAAAAATCATAATTTCAATAGAAATACAGTTTCAGTTTTGATATTAGATTGCTTATCAAGTATTTTATCATGGAAAACATCACAGAAACATACGAGAAACAATTACAGAGACAATAAACTCGTACATTCTAACTTCAATCTAAATCCAATTAAACACTAGAATAAGTATATACGCAAGTTAATCAATTATAAATAATCAACAGATCAAAGAGACGGAAGTGCTAAAGTCATACTCAAATTAAATAAAAACCATTCATTGTAATGCATCAATAGCCAAATCTTGAACATGATAGCAAACCGTTTTAGAAATAGGTATGAAGATATGAAAATATTTCACAAGACACTTCTAAATGATCAAGGCATATCATGCTGATTATATATAACAAGGAATATTCAAATTTATACAATATTATTATATTTTTTCCAAGCTCAAGTTATGTTATGACCAGAAACTGTAAAATTGGAATATCTTTCCCAGAATAATCTTTTTTTTTTTTTGTTTTTTTTTTGTAGATTACGTCTTGGAGACTCCAGTTAAGGAGTATAAGACAAGTCAGATCAACAATATTATACACTAGATACCATAATTACTTCAATTAGTTGAGGTGAGGCTTAATTTTGATGTGAAAGGAACTCTTGTACACTATAAAATGTTGTGTAGCACTTCCACTAGAAAGAAAATGATATTGCAAGTATTGTAATATTTCAATGCAATTCCCTTGAAATATTTTCTCTTAAAACTTACAAATCAATATGAATACAGGAGAAAATGATGATCAACGGTAATTGTAAAAAATCAACTCAGCCTAGTTCATTTCATTCTCAATAGCGTGAAAAGCCGTTTCAATCTCTATTTTCTCTTGTAATGAAATGACTGTAGAGTTTCAAAGATTTCATATTAAAAGCAAAGCTTGTTTTTTGTAAACTTTTCTTCCTGTTCTAGACAATAAATTCACGTGTACTAGTAAGATGATATAATAATATTATGATAGCTTATTAGTTTCAATTGAACAGAATTTGATTGCGAATTTCTGTCTCACCATGAACCATGCATGATTTTATTCAAAAGAACAGTCAATTCTCATTATCAAACCAAGTAGTCATTAACTTATTTATTTCTTGAAGCTTGGAAAAATTTCAATCATTCAAGTTTTATTAGCGTATAGAAGGGTGATCACAACATAATTCCTTGTTTTGATACTGAGATTTTTATTGATTTTTCCCAATTCATTTAGCTTCATCAGCCTATGAAGTTTTTCTTTGGAAGTAGAATGCATCCCTCCAGTATCTCCAGAAAAGGTGAGTGAAAATCATATATTATAGAAATACAGTGTCAGTTTTAATACTAAATATTTTTTAATTTTACTAAAAGTATTTCAACATCAAGTAACAAAATACTGCATAAATCATTTAAATACGGTATTACCAGTAAAATAAAGTATATATTTAATAGTCCTTTATAACATTTAGGTTCAGATTATTGTGAATAAATTATGGAAAACACATTTAAAATGCATTAGAACAATTTCCATCATTGAGACCACCATACTCCAAAAGTATGAATTTTCAGAAACCAGCTTCAACAGTGTTGTGTTCACCATTCTCACACAAGTCAATACTTCATAATAATTCAAGAGAATTAGAATAGAAAGAGACATGCTAGAAGAGAGAAAAAGAGAGACAGAATAAGGAAGAATGGAGAGGGGCCCACCTGGAACTGTTGCATAGCAGGGTAGGCCATCATGCCCGCGGGCGTCGGTTGTTGTAGGGCTGCACCCTGTGCGGCTACCGCTGCTGCAGCCGCTGCGGACATTCCCTGTGCAGCTGGCAGCTGCGGCTGGGTGGGCCACGCCCCTGGTACGCTCATGCCCATTCGCCTGTAATAAAGAGAAAAAATAGTCAGTCAACATCAATAATTAGTAACAAAATATCATTCTAACATCAAAACTGCCACTGCATTTCTATTTAATTATGATTTTACTCACTTAACCAGAGGGATGCATTTCGCCTCCAAGGAGAAGCTTTATCAGCCTTCATCAATAGGTCTACCCTGAGATATGCCTCTGAGATAATAGCCTCTTGAGTTTGATGAAGCTTCCCCTAAGAAGCGAAATGCAACACTCCAGAATAGAAATAATTATTAAAACTCATATTAGATTGTTCATGAAGTACTTCGTTTTGGAAAACATAGCAGAAAATATTATTTGGAAGATAAAAATATTTAAATTAAATTTTTATTTCCACTACACAACAATACAATAACACAATAATATTTTAATAGCTCCAAAGGTGTCAAAACCTGTTTGGTTGAGAAATTAAACTGAACGAAATTAAAAAAATACTATGGAAAATAAGAAAATATAATTAAATGAAAGAAGAACTTCAGAAAGCAAAGAAAATTACTTCGAATTACACATTGCCATAAAACTTTTAAAACTTGAAGAGAATGCTACGCTCACCGGCCTGCAGCTTGAACATAATTATTATTGACGGATTAAAATAAATAGGCTACGGTACTAAAATAAATACTTGATACTCCTGTGTTAAGGATTTTCCTTTAGTGCCTTTCCACACTATTTTGTTGGACAAGGTGACAACACACTAATTTTCAAAATAGTTAGTATTAATTTTTTCTGGGTAAGGTAATAGTATAATAGTATATAAGGAAATAGTATATAGGTAATAGTATAGGTAATAGTATATAAGGAAATAGTATAATTTATTATGGATAACTGTCTAGAAAACCAACAGAAGGAGTCGAATAAAGTAACTATAACAGAAACGTAGACAAATTCATATTTAGTTGGTATTGTTGCATTTGAAAAAAGTCCAAGACACATGAGAAAAGACAGTAGGCTTCACTGTTTTAAATAATAAAATAAGTGATTCTAAACAATTGACTAACTCTCCTATTTATTATGAATGGATACGGTATATACAATATCACCTGCATGACAATGAATTCCAATAAAGTTTTAATATGTTTTATATGCAACACACATTGGTTCCATTAGTTCATCCGTTAGTTTCCAAGGAAGGAGAACATTGAAATTGAATTTTAGAAAATAGTTTTGGCCAAATTTATGGCAGCAAAGTACTGTTGTAAAGAAGCCCTCCACCAGCCAAGGTTGAATATCATTGTGTGTTGTAGCATTAGCATTGCATCCGCATTGCAGTGGTATTTACCTTCCTGCTCCAATTCCCTGAAGTTTGTGGTCTGTGAGTTACTGTATTAATTAAAACAGCACTTGCTCTTTTATTTACTGGGTGCGCGACAGCCTTGCTAATAGAGCCTGGCTACCAGGCACCTATGCTACTACCAGGGTACCAACTACCAGGGTGGCAGCAATCGTCAGTCGTAGGCTAAAACTTTGAACAGGTCGAATATTGTATGGAATGAAGCCTGCAATTAGATGTCAGATGGCTTGCTTTGCTTTCAAGTAATAATTATCCCGTGTTTATGAGTTGTGAGAAGGTATACAATAGCTCAGCTGCTACTTTATTCAATGCATTTTCAATGCAAGTAATAGAATTTTGATGAAATCTGTTAAGAGTTCTTGTCTTCTAGTATATTTCCTCACTAATTCATTCAAATTTCGCATCTCCAGATGTCAGATAGAATAGATGTAGGCTGGGAAGGAAAAATTAGGTAATACTGACAAAAAGACAGTTCAATTATGAGGTTCTCCATCATATCAAATTGGAATCAAATTGATTTAAAGATAGCCCTCGGGCCCACTTAATCATCTGGTTGAGCCTTTATATGAATTGATTTATTATTCATAAGAATAAGACATTTGAGAGAAATAAATCATTTTCAATATTTCAATTAAGTATGATAACAAGTGATTACTTAGTTTATGAATATCATAAATATTGAGAAATAAATATTGTTATATAAATTTATTAAACAGACATGTGAAATCTTATCTAATTCAAGAATCATCTGTATGAAAAAAACAAACAAAGCCACCAAAAAAAATTTAGTAGCACTAATGAAAAACATAGCTACTTTTTGTAGAAGACAGATATGAAATAAACAATGCAAATTGAATCAAGGGTTAGGTTTGATGATTGTGTTTAATTTTGCTATGGTGGTTATCATATAGAACATATCATTATGATGATTCATCATTCGTAAGACTTTTATACCAGACAGTAATCCATCACATCATTCAGTATAAAAGTGAATCACTTTTTGGTATAAAAGTGTTTTTTTTTTTATTGGAGCAATAATAGCCAGATAACAATGCAGCCAACAGAGTCAACTAAAAGTGAAGAGATCAGCTGATCATAAAATATAGTATATAAATTAGTTAAATAATTCGTTATAAATTGAATAATGTGGTTAAATCATTATTATATTATTATATGATTTGGAGAGTAAATTAGCTTTTAGAATTGAAAAACACATTGATTAGTAAATAGTATTTGCCATTAATATTGGCTAAGGCTTGTTTCAGATTATGTTTATAACAAGATGACGCACGTGCATGAATAATGGTAACACTTTTATACATTTTATACTAAGTATGTGCTCCACCATTCAAGATATTTAGACCATACGAATGCTAGCATGTATATAGATATAATCATGTGCTTTCACATAGGTATAAAAGTGGAACGAATGTTGAAAAATAATAATTTTTTTTTTGAGGATGAAGCCCACATAGGTCTTAGACCTGTGCGTGGGTAATGAGTTGGATGATGGTGATTGATGAGTTTGACCTACAGTTTTAGGTGGGTTTCGAACCACCGGGAAGTGATTTTACAGCAGAAAATAGTGTCTTTTTTGCTGGCCAATCTAATCGGTCACCGTTACAAACAGGTCCTACGAGAACGCAGCTTATCTCTGATTGAACAGATACCTGCTACGGCTCGCGGCTATCACTTCCTAAATGATAGGACATTTAAGCAACCGGAGGTAAGTTTTTTATTCTGGTTTTTAATCATGATAGATCCTGGATAGTGGAACAATGTTTTTAAGGTAAAATTTATGTGAATTCCGACTCACCCCATGTAACCCTGCTGATAGCCGAACTGGCCATAGGTGTAGCCCTGCATGCCCTGGAACAGTTGACCCTGCATTTGTGCGGCAGTGGCCGCTGTGGCATGGTAGCCCTGAGGATACCAGTAACCTAGCTGCTGGCCGTACGTGTACGGAAATTGCGCTCCTGATAACGGCTGCAACAGAAATTAAAATTGAAATAATTAAAATTTAAAAATTTAAAATGAACATATACACACAAAAATGCAAGAAAGTTAAAAAAAGTAAAAAAAACACCGTTTTCTTGTTATATTGTCAACTTGTATATATTTTTACAAGTTAGTTTTGAAGTAACCGATAATTTAACAAACTGACCTCCCAGTGGTGACTGATATTTTTGTACAGTAGCATTCATTAATTTCCATCAGGTACCGTATTTAATGCAGTTAATACCACTTTGAGGAATTCAAAATTATTAAATTCTGTTTTTGTATATTATTCTTTTTGGGGCATTCCATTTTATTTCTATTTTTGTGTCAATAAAAGCATTTTAGGCCTATACTTTTTGTAAAATATTTTTTCAATTGTTTGTAAACCTACAGTAGCATCTCTATTGAATATAGAACTATTTTGTAGGATATCTGATTTGATGTTTGTCAAATGTTTATCTAAAATTTTATTTTATGGATTTTCATACAATAAAGTTTTATTTGTAGACCTATAGTTGAGAATGCTAGTCATTCTCATTTCGTGGTCAGAGCTGAAGTCGTGGAGGAACTAATAAAACTATGAAAGTTGATGAAATTTATAAACTACAATAATTGGCTCAATTGAAGTTGAATCTTACATTATTTTTGGCTCTGAAATCTATAACAAATTTTAAAATTATAACCACTTTCTTTGGACTATTGAACTATTTTAGTGCTTCGTTTTAAAGTGAACTTTTAAATTAATATTTAAAGAATTAGTAATATGAAGGTACTTCAAAATGAAATTTCTAGTTGAACTTGGATAAAACCTAAAATGTTTATTTATTAGTTGAAAATTTGTAAAGAAAGCATTTGTGGGATGTGCCTGTTGTATCTTTACTTGACAGTGAATCTTGTAATAAATAAATAAAATGGCACAGAAAGCTATGAGTTCATTTTGTTACAATCACTTTCAAAAAATTGAAGGTTTTGTAAACCATTAAGTAGTTTGAGGTATATTATAACTATTTGAAGAAAATAATCTATTTTTTATTTAAAAGGAACTCAAAAAATCTAGAAAAAAATTATTTTTTCAACTGATGATTGAGGAGCAACCAGTGGCAAAAATGCAGGTGACATAAAATTCCCAATATCCTCAAGGTTACAATATAATCTATTTTAAGGTTTTCAAGCTTCAAATTAATTAATATTTATTATCAACAAATTCAATCAATTTCCTAAATCGTCCAAGGTTAACTCACAAAATCGATTTTCCATTCAAAACTAGCTGAAACTTCACCAGTGTTATCTTTTCAACCCCAACTTTTGAACGTTACAGCAACCATTCAATTAAAAGTGAACGTCTGTTTGATATTGTTCGATAAAAATGCAAGGAGCGAGCACACACTGTTATGAAAAGAAAGAGAAACGAAAGAAAGAGTAATAAGAAAGAAAAGGAGAAGAGTGAGAAAGAAAGAGGATGAGAAGAGAAAGAGAAGAAGAGATTAAGAATAGTCTCTCTAATGATATCAAAGACGATGGCTCTCCCTTATATCCAGATTCTCCATTCTAATTAGTCTGAACATGGCAAGTACGGTACGCTTTCTAAGAGGTTTTAAATGGATAAAAGGAAATCAAAGAGAAAGATAATGAAAGAGAAAGAAGAAAGCAAAGATAGAGAAAGAAGAAAGCATAGAAAAGAGAGAAATTCCGTGTGCTATTTCGAACACAACTGGCAAAGTTTCACAGTATGCAATTACTTTTGAACAATTTTGTAAACCAAACACTTTTTATAACAATTTCGTTCAAATGAGTGAAAGGAAATCAAAGAGAAAGATGATTAAAGAGAAAGGAGGAAGCAGGGAGAGAGAGAAACGAAAACTGTGTGTTATTCCGAACACAACTGGCGAAGTTTCACAGTAAGCAATTATTTTCAAACAATATTCTAAATCTCTCACACATAGCCTGATAAAATTGTCTTATTACTTGAACCATACTGGAGCCGAACGAGCACACAAAACCGTTCTATAGTAGTTCTTTTCGATTATTCGCAAATAATGGAGAATGGAAGAGAACTGGATGTTTATTTCAATTAAATTGAACGATGAAAGAGGGGTTGAGAGAGAGTGGTAGAGAGAAAGAAAGCGTGCGAGGGAGTGAGAAAGGAGGGTTGAAAGAGAAATGCATACAAATAATAACTCGAATACATCCAGCTTTCACCCCATCACGACTGAGTAACCAATCTTCTACTCGAATAACTCTACATAAACACAGAACACACCAAGCGTGAGCAGCAATTTTCAAACTAAATGGATCAATGCTCTTTCTAGCGCAAATAAATCTAGTGACCAAGTCGCATAGTCGGTTCAGTTCTGTACATCGACATGAAAATTCGACTGTAGTCGGCTAGTACAGTGCTAGAAATAGGAAAAAAAATAGCAATATAGCTGTGTTATGGTATGAGAATTTGGACGGAAAATGCAATAGACGAAGTTCTGTAAGTATAAAAAGATAATGAATAATAAGACGAAATTGTCACAACCACATTTATTAAAACTTTGAAAAACTAAAATTAGTTTCGGTTGTTACACCATTAACAATCTCAATCAAACTGAAAACTAAAGTACAGAGAAGCTTAATATATACTGAACATGGAATGATACTATTGGCTTAGCGGGAAAGAGGCTGACCTTCATCGGACGTTGTGATTGGCTGTCAAGTAATGCCCCCTGGTGGGAGGAGTAACGAGCAAAAATGCGTGACTTGACAGCCAATCACAACATCCGATGAACGTCAGCCTCTTTACCGCTTAGCCAATAGTATTGTAAAAGAGTGGAAACTATTAAATGGGTTATTGATTAAAAGTGAAGTGTCAAATTTTCAATTGAGTGACAACCGGCCAGCGGTCACTCACCTGGCCTACATTTGGGACATTACCACTTGTAAGCTGGTGTCACATTACACCATCGTTCTGTGCTACGGCTATAGAATAAAAAATAATAACACAGCAATTGAAATTGACAAATTTTATTTTCTGTGGCTGAAAAATTCTCAGCTGACAGTCAGTCAGTCAGTGTGTGTGTTGGAGTCAAGAGCAGCTAGTTTGGTTTGAGTGGAGGACGGGTTCCTGCCATGATGGTTCGCTGGTTGTTGATATCCACATTTATAAGTTCCGGTGAGTCTTTTGCACTCTAATAAAAATTTAATATTTTCCTGAATGTAAAATTAGAGCGGACCTAATTAATTGTAAAAATTGTGTTGACCTTGTACCAGTTGGTAAGAAAATTAATAATTACAGTTAAAGAGATAAAGTCCCAACTTTTAACCCCTGGTCTTTATGCTTTGAGACAAATGTCCTGTTTATGTAGTATCCAGACATTGAAGTCAGTATACCATGCAGTAATACATGCGCATCTGGCGTACGGTCTTTGTATGTATGGCAGTACAAGCAAAAAAAATTTGGATAAAATTCTTAAGCAGCAGAAGCGAGCAATTAGAATAATGCTTAAGCTTGGAAGATCCGACTCAGCAAGATTGCCTTTCTCTCAACTTGGAATTTTGACAATTTACGGACAATACATATTCGATGTCATCATGTTTTTTAAGAGGCAGCCCAATTCAGAATTAAGAAATCAGACTCACAATTACAATACCCGTTATGGCCGAATTTCTGAGAGACATAGGTTAGACCTTTTTGAGAAGAAAACAATTTACAGGGGTAGGAAATTTTTTACAAAGTTGCCAAACGATTTGCAAATATTGGAAGATATTAAAAAATTTGGAAAAAAATTGAAGGAATATTTGGTAGCCTTATCTCTGTATTCTTTACAGGAGTTTTAAGATATTAATCATTAATTTAATTGACTTTTGTTTGTACCTACTAGTTTTACATAACTTTTAAGATTTGACACTATTCACGTGTATTTGTACATGTTAGACGAATAAAGATTTTCTCAATTCAATTCAATTCAACCCTTAATTGATAAAGTTATTTAGTTATCATTGATTTAAACTTTTAAATTATATTAAGGCTAATAAATTAGATTTTAGTTGTTAAGCCGAACTTTCATGTAGATGGCTAATAGAAGATTTGAGGTGTTGATAGATTAACTTGAACAATTCTTAGATTTGAAAGAAGGGTGTTTATTTGAAAGATTATAATTTTTATTAATGAATTTTTATTCTTCTATCATAATTTATATTAGATAAATCATTATTATTCGATGATCAGAATTTTTATTGATTAAATTTCATCAATTGATCATAATTTGTTTATCATTTGATGATCATGAGTTTTATTACCCAATCAAAAATTTTATTGTTTAAATTTTTATTACTAGAGAATCAGAAACAATTGTATTATTTAGTTTTTGTTAATTGATGAAAATGATTTTTAGTAGTGAATTTTTATCATTTGACCAAATTTTTTGTTAGCTGAGGATCAAAATTTTATGGATAAATTTCTACTATCTGAAGATCATAAATTTTATTGTTTAATTTTTAGTACATAGGTCTTTGTATTCCTAATGTATTGGTCACTTCTCATGAAAAACTATTACTACTGTAATTCAGAGGGTTAAGCCCAATAGCTAATGCTTAAGCCCAATCTTGCTCACATAACCTTATTGACTAAGATTAGTAATTGAATTCCTTTTTTATTCTATTTTTTTTTTGTCTGTATTTGGAATTATTGAGATCGAGGGTTAATCCAAACAGTGCTGTTGTCTAGTTTAATTTAGGTAATTCATTATAAACAAATTTTAATTAAAATTGTTGTACCTTTTGTTAGTCAACTGAAGTGTTTACCAATTAATCTGAAGGGTTAAGCCAATTAGTCATAGTTCTGATCAAATGTTACTTAATTATTTTGTTTTATTAATTTTGATGTACTACTTAATTATTTGCTTTATTAATTATTTCATTGATGTTGGATGTCCTTTGGGTGACACAATATATGTTAACTTTTCATGTGAAATTTAACGACATGCAGTCAAATATTTGTTAAGAATATATGTGTTAAAATTCAGTTGGCCATCATTTGTTGTTCACCCTCTCTTAAGCTAAGTTGCCCACCCCAGTATTGGTAACCCGAAGGTGTCTGGTTACAGTATCATTCCATGTTCCGTATAATTATATTAAGCTTCTCTGTACTTTAGTTTTTAGTTTGATTGAGATTGATAATGGTGTAACAACCGAAACTAGTTCTCAAAGTTTTAATAAATGTGGTTGTAACAATTTCGTCTTATTATTCATTATGGATACCTTCCACAATATCACTATACAAAGTAGACATTGTCATAGTAGCTATTTGTCTAGTGTCTAGTAGACTAAGGGCATATACATAAGCTTGTCTTAATAATCAGATTACAACTAGCACAAAAATGAATAATAAGACTTGGAGTTGTCACAACCACATTTATTGAAAACAGTGAGATACTAGTTTCGGTTGTCACACCATTATCAACCTCAAACAAACTAAAACTAAAGTACAGTGTAGTTTAATATATATACTAAACACAAAATGATACTATTGAATGAGTGTGGAAGTACCTCTCAAAGGCTGACCTTCATTGAAGGCCTGTAATTGGCTGAAGGCCCTAACAAGTAAAGCCCACTGGTGGGAGGAGCAGCAAGGAATAATCAGTGTCAAAATCAAGAACCAAAAAGTAACAAACAAGAACAATACACAAGTAGGCTAGGATTGAACAGTAAAAAAATTAAAATAAAATAAAAAATGAATCTAAATGAAATAATGGAGTCAAGGTCAACCAAGAAAAATAAGAAAGTAGGTACCGTTATTAAAAAGTAGGCCAGAATTATTACCTCGCCTATTTCTTGGAATTATTAAATCTTAAAAATAATTGTGGCCTAATCTTTAATAGCAGTATTTTCTTGCTTTTCTCAGTTGACCTTGACTCCATTTAATTTAGCTTTATTTGTCATTTTTTTTTATTGTTCCTGATTATATTTATTAACAGCTAATAATTTATTATTATTCGTTAAAAAATACTAACAAATAACGATTAATATAATCAATGATTTGTAAGTAATCAATTATTAATAGCATGATGTATTTGAGTACTGCAACAAGGTAGGTTATGCCTAGACAAATCATATAATACTACTTAATTCCAAAACTAAATAATTTTTTTTTGTAGATTACATCTTGGAGACTCCAGTTAAGGAGTATAAGAAAAGTCAGATAATGTCTTCACGGTTCGAAAATGTTTCAGCCTCATGAGTAAATTATTTATTAATTATTTTCAACAGCTGTTGAAAATGAATCTTCACGGTTCAAAAGTATTTCTGCCTTGTTAGTAAATTATTTATTAAGATTAAAAATGACTAAATGATAAGATTAATTAAAAATGACTGCAAGTCGTTAAATTTACCATACAAAGTTAATTCTAAAAAGTCTTGGAAATATCGAAATA
This sequence comes from Conomelus anceps, assembly GCA_948455865.1. Lineage (NCBI taxonomy): Eukaryota > Metazoa > Arthropoda > Insecta > Hemiptera > Delphacidae > Conomelus > Conomelus anceps. The sequence goes on from OX418219.1 coordinate 2,138,070, forward strand.
TTAAAAACTATTTAGTTGATGAAGCTTTCTCTAGTGTGCAGTAAAAGAGTTCCTTTCAAATCAAAATTGAGCCTCACCTCAACTAATTGTGATTGTGGTAACTATAGTGGATAAGAATTTAGTAATAATTTGGGATATATAATTGTTTATCTGATTTAACTTGTCTCTTTAACTACTGGAGTCTTAAAGATGTGATTTAAAAACAATATCAGCTTATAGGTTGAATGATAAACATACTCTGTCTTTTACCGTTTAGGCCTAATTGACAATTCAATGTTCTTTATTCTATACAAACCTATTATTTAGCCCATAATTCGTTGAGAGATGAATAACCTCTAGGTATTTCAGTGTTCAATTAATAATAATAATAAGCGTATGGCTTTCAATGGTGGGGAGACCCTTATACGGGTAGTTTCACCTCGCCGTTTGTGCCATGTTACGGGGAACATGGTGGACCTACTATTTTAGGTGGGTTCCGAACCACCGGGTAAGTGATAATAAAGCTTGTAACATCAAGTCATTGAAGCACGGTCACCCATCCAAGCGCAGTCAAGTGTTCAATTGCCAACCTGATATTCTGTTCACAAATGATTGTACATTTTAAAAATCAATCCTAAGTAGATTGGTTCTCTTTCAATTTGGGTGCCCGATAGAATTGTAACCGAGTAGCGTTCTTAACAAGTCATGATTATAATCTAATCACTCACAAAATTTGATTTCGCTGACAAGGCAGCTTTAAGCTTTAATCAGATCAACAGCATGGCGTCGATTTCCCTCATCATACGGCCCAATCATCATCATTACATCATTTTCAGTGGGTACAAATTGAAAAGGGGCAAGGGGAAAGCAAATATTCACTCTGTGACATCAGCAAACAAGTGATCTTTCACAGCACATGCTCTTATTTGCGTGTGATCCCTATACCACCGAAACTAGCATCACTAATTACAGATAATCACAAAGTTGTGGCCATCAGATTTGGCAGTGAAAGTTTAAAATTATGTGATGTTTTCCATGACGAAATACTTGATGAACAATCTAATTTATCTAATATCAAAACTGACCCTGTATTTCTATTCAATATATTACTCTCACTTACTTATACTAGAGATTTAAAGGTGAAATGCATCCCTTCAGTGTGAGTGAGTGAAAATCATAAAATTAAATTGAAATACAGTGTCAGTTTTGTTATTGGATTGTTTAAAATTTCTTTTTTAGTCTCTTTACTGAAAGTTATTTGATATTTTCAATTGTTTTAGAGTTTTTTTCACTTTGAACAGTGCTATCTTTAAATACAATCAATCAAAAACTATTATTATTATTATTTATTTTTTCAAGTAAAAAAGTTAATGTGTATGGATTTTATTGGTGGGGAAACCCTTACGTGTAGTTCCACCTCGCCGCTTGAGCCATGTATAGGAAACATGGTGGACCTAAAACTTTAGGTGGGCTCCGAAGGACAATTGAATGATTTGATTTGCTTTCAAGTAAAATTATTGCTATTATTGATTGTTGAAAGTTGTGTAACAAGTTTTTAAATGAGTCAATCAATAAACTCCTCTGAGTAATAATTGTAATTTGCTCAAATAAATTATTTTTATATTATTATTGTCATGCGCTCAAGTATAAGTGATTAAAATTAAACTAATAGTTACTATTTGTACAGTAAATTATTCATATTGCCACATTGACTAAAACCACAAAAGCATCATTCCACGCACCGACATCTCCCAATATTAACTCAAAGTTTTAACCCTTTCCCCACAATATATAGGCTCATCACACTCCCAATATCACTTCCAAATTTAATGTGAACCCTCTATCACAATATTATATTCAAGAGTTAACCCTCATCCCTCCCACACACACACACCTATAATCCTATAGGCCCATCACACAATTCCGCACCACTATTGTATCGTGTCGTGGTACTCAAAATATCTCCACATGTGTCTCTCTCACACTCTCTCATTCTCTCTCTATCACTCTTTCTCTCTCGGTGTGTGTTCAAGCGCAAGCATGCATGTACAGGACACGCTTTCAAACGAGGATAGTACACAACCCCTCCATTCAGAGGCGCACACAACGCAGACACAATTATTATGTTTTGTGTTATTTTGCTCCAACGAGGAAGGAATCTACTTTGTCAGATCACTATCTGCTTTGAAGTATGACCGACCGGTCGTGCATTAGTTGTTGCCGCACGCGTCTGCACACACACACACACACACACACACGCGTTGTTCTCGCGGATACAACTGTAAACCGGGGGCCTAATTTGGATGCAAATATCATCTACCACCGTTACCCCCGTCCTTGCCACACATTTTCACTCCTATGTTTATGTATTCTGAGAGTTTCTACTCTCAAACACGACCCCCTAGCCTCCTATCGCCCTCCTCAACTCCACCAGGCCCTAACTGTCACCCCAGACAACTTATTCCCCACAATACACCTCAGCTGAACGCTGGGGATCGAACACCCCCCGGCTACGGGGCTAGAGAAACAGCCCCGAAAATATTTTTATAGCGTTTCTTTTGCGTAAAAACAAAGAGGAGCAACGCAGCTCCTAAAACGTAGCAGCGCGTCAAGCGCACAGGCTGGGCCCTCTTAATGTGAAACAGATTTCCATTCAAAATTAGTCTCGCTCTTTCTCTCAAAATTAGACTGGATTTTCTACTTTCCCTACCGCCATACCCCTAAATCAAGTCTCTATCTTTCTCTCTCACGCCCCCACTCACCCACTCTCTCTCTCAAAACGAGCCCAAATTTTCTACTTTTCCTACCACCCCTCCCCAATCAATTCAACGCATTCTCTCTCACTCCCTCTCTCCAACTTTCACTCTCTCTCTTTCAAAACGAGACCCGATTTTCCACTTCCCACACCACCAACCCCCTACACCCTAAATCAAACCATAAACCCACCCACGCTGGAGGACCGTTTCGTTTGTTCGTAATTTGCCGACAACCTGAATCGATCGTGATTCTCAAAAACGAACTCCCCTAGAAAAACCCCGTCCAAACACTAAGCCTCTTCAATAAAACCCTCTTTCCTTGTCTTTTTTTCGTCCTCTATCCTCCTCTTCTCAGAAACCACCCCTCCCCTTCCAACAAATAATCCCTCTTTCCTTGTCTTGCTCTCGATTTTCTTTCTTGTCTTTCTTTCGTGCCTCCTCGTCATCCTCTTTTCAGGGACCCTCGTCACACCTCACCATAATAAAACCCTCTTTCCTTGTCTTTTTTCGTTTCCCATCCTCCTCTTCCAGAAACCTCCCGTCACCACCTCCCCCCAAAATAATCTTTCTTACCTTGTCTTTCAATAAAACCCTCTTTCCTTGTCTGCTTTAATTTTCTATCTTCCTCTTTACGGATCCCCTCCCACAAATAATCCCTATTTCCTTGTCTTGCTCTCGATTTTATCCTTGTCTTCCCTTTCAGCCTCCCTCTCCTTTTCCCTGAAACCCCCGACCTCCCTTCCTGCAATAAACCTTCCTTCCTTGCATTTCTCCCGTTTCCTCTTTTTCTTTTAATAGTTTTCTATCTCTCTTTTTCCCGTAGCCCAAAAAATCCCGTCCATCTTAATTAGCAAACTGCTTATTGCTGATTGAAAAACTCGAAAGAATAATAATCAAAGGGACTTGATCATTTTTGTTGAACCCCCTTCCACAATAGTGGGAGGAAACTCTCGATCGGAATCCCCCGCTGTACAAACCCACAAACACTAACCTTACTCATCATCATTCGGATTCAAGATTCTCTCAAGACTGCTTCCCTCTTAAGCCCTTCATTCCTTCTCCATCTCTACCCGCACCCCTGTCCAAATTCATCCCCCACGAATCTTATCAAGAAGACTAACACTCATGAAAATTCATAGCTTCTCCTCATTTAGAAATGGTCCAGCGGCGGGGAAGCTGCCCAGCTGTGGTGATGATGGCAGCTTTAATGATGACGACGATGGATATAATGACGATTATGATGAAGATGATGGTTCCGATGTCACCACTTGCGGTGGCCATTGCTATATCCATAGAATAAATATATATGAATGTATTTCTATATCTATGTGAAGTCATATTCCTATGTCTAAATGGATTTATATATATATTCTATATCTATATGAAAATGAAATTATATGGATATATATTTCTATATAATGGAATTACATGAAAATATGTCTATATATGGGATTCACCCCTTTAGCGGCCTCGTTAAAAGCAATATGCGCGCGTTATGAAAACATGTCTATTACAAAGATTAGTGTCACAGTTCAGTATTTTGAAATTTAAATCCTATAGGCGATAAGGCCTACACTCTAAACTTTTCTGATGAACGAATAAAGTGTGATTTTTTGTACTCGAGTTGCGTCGTTTGAACTGTGTTAATCCAGCTGTATAGTTTGGTAAGTTGTATCTTACATAATTTTTTTGGAGGATGAAGCCCACTAGGTCTGAGAACTGTGCGTGGGTGATGATGATTGATGGGAGACTTACAGTTTTAGGTGGGTTCTGAACCACCGGGAAGTGATTTTACAGCAGAGAACAGAGTGTTTTTAAATGTGTTAATAAATGACAAATGTAAACTTTTTCCTACTTGAGGCAGAACATCTTTTCGGGCAGGATGCCCATCCTCAGTGCCTGGTTGATCTTACAGGTATCTTGTCAATTATGTCATTCAAGCGTGGTTGGTGAGAAGTTCAACTGACTGATTTTATTTAAGAATTAGTATGAGTGAATAATTGAAAAGAGTGTGAGATTTGAACCCAAAATAGAATAAAACAAGTCATATCCCTACCAAATACCACAACTAACAACAGTCCATACAACACATCTGGGGTGTACAAGTTAACGAGTTCTGATTCCTGCAAGTTCATTCTACAGACAGGCAGAACCTGCCTGCTCTCAGGAAGGAGCACTGCTCTCAACTAAATCTGTCTTTGACGGCCATTCAATTGAACATAAACACAAAGACATTGAAAATAACTTGGACATCATTCATAAACACTGTGAAGGCATAAAACTGAACATACTGAAACTATTCGATAAATATAAACATTCCATAGAACAAACACATGATATCCTGGATGAATAAACCTTTTTCAAATCTCACACTCTTTTTGATTATCAAACTAATCACTCAAATTAATTTTCAAACCAAATCATTCAGTCGAACTTCCCGCCAACCACCGCTTGAATGATAGAGCTGGCAGGAAACCTGTAAGATCAACCCGGCACTGAGAATGGGCATCCGGTCCGAAAACATGTTCTGCCTCAAGTAAGAGAGAAACATTCCAATTTTTTATTTATTTTGGATGTTCTGCATGTCGTCTATATGAAAATATCTACTATTCGACATGCAGGTTTATCATGGATAAACAAATACTTAGTTGGAGCAATAATAATTGAGCTACCTTTTATTCAAGAACATTCCAATATTTGGTTCTTTTATTTCAATTTCAAATTCTCACATCTATCAGCAATTTTTTAATTTTCATCGATCATGGCTAGTAAATAAGGAAGTTAGAGAACTAATTAACAATTAAAATTGAAATTGAAATTAATATTCTTAAGTGTCCTTATAGTGTTCAAACATTCTTGTATTTCTAACATTGAGGTTTAAATATTGTAATTCGGTTGATTTTTTTATGGTAACTAGTGTGATAATTTATTAGTTAATTTATAAAGATAATTAATTTCAAAATGTATTTTGATGTTATAAATTAAAGTTTGATACTAGGGTTATTGGTAGATAAATCTGTAAGAGAAAACTGATAGTAATGATTGCAAAAGCTGCAAGATTAAATATTGGTAAATATAGGATTTATGATTGATAATAAACCAATGTAAATATATTCCCCCCCTTTAGCTTTAGAGCATACCACTGCTGTTTCTATTGAAAAATTGATGTATTGAAGATTGCAAAATATTTGTAGTTGTAGATGTAGTCTTATATATTATATTATGTAGTTTTGAATTTCGTTCTCTCAAATAAAATACTTATTTACTAAAATAATATGCTGTTAGAATCTGTGATGTTTTCCATGACGAAATACTTGTTGAACAGTATATAATTGGAAGGCTGATAAAGCTTTTCTTTAGAAGTGCAATGCATCTTTCCAGTATCTCCAGTATAAGTGAGTGAAAAATCATAAATATTAAATAGAAATACAGTGTAACTTTTGATATCAGATTCTGTTAGAGCTGATATGTCTTATACTCCATAACTTCAAAATGTTATTTTATTAAATATTAATGAGTGTTATAGATCTGATTTTTCAGTTAAGGTGTCATTGGTAATTTCAATGATTTCAGTCGTTTTACAACGGTATTAAACTGCAACAATGATTTAGCTTATTTTCTATTGCAATGTGAACTCTCAATTAAAGTTTTAAGGTTCACTTTGACAGTTCTAACTTCATCCTGTAAACATTATTAATAATGAAGTGACAGAAGTGACTGATTATGGTGTAAATAATTTTAGTCTCTATCACAATATCCTTTTTTTAATAGTCTCTTCAAAGTTGAGTGGTAGAAAAAACTTTATAGTCTTAAGTCCGCCTAATAAAGAATTATTTCATTTCTTTTTCAATATTTTTCATATTATTTTGTCAGTAAAAACACTCTTTATTAATATTGCACATATTTATGTGAGACTGCTTTGTTGGATGAGTAGATCACTTCTCAGGTTCACTTATTTGTCATTATAATATCAAGTATTATAAAGTATTAGTACATTAATATGTTCATTTATATCACGTTTGCACGTTTCTATTGCTTGAGAAGCAACAAATGTTGTTAAATTCTTGGATTTCTTGCTCCATAATGATCTGCGTTGTTGATGTTAACTTTTCATTGTGAATTTAACAAGTGAGTACTAATTTAAAAGTGAGTACAAATATTATTTATTCAGAATTAAAATTGACTGCAAGTTGTAAAATTTGCAATAGAAAGTTGAATATTGTTTCTCTGACAGGACTAGTGAAATAAGAGATACCCTGGCACTATTATATTACATTTTTCTGTTAATTTATTTCGATGAGAGAATTAACGAACGGATTGTAGCTCATTGAATTTTATTGAAGTTACATGGTATTGCAATAATCAATTTCAATCACTTAATTTTGAATTTTGGGAGGTAATATATTTATTGTTTTATTCTATTTTTTCATTGAATTGTTTTATTTAACAACTTTATTATTGAATTGTATTATTTGAATACTACTGTTTAGGATAAATAGATCATTTATTAATGTACTCATTTTTAATTTCAACAAGCATTATAATGTTACTCATTCTTTTGTTCAATTCTACATTTTTCAATAGGTGGAAGCAATAAATGGTTCTTGTCCTTGGAACAAATAAATTCTTTAGTTTGGCATGACTAGGGAAATAGCATATAGCATGATTGAATCTATGTAATTTCTGAGTGATTTTTATGAACCTTATTGTAGCTCAATAAAAGATAGGCTTTTGAAGTTCTATTACTGTATATTCTATCTGAATTACCTGTATTCTACTACTTTTTTTTATTATTCTTGCAATTTAGGACTATTTTGATATTTAACTTTATTCTGTTGAAATAAGGAACAGTTTCAATATCTGTATAAACTTGTAGTCTCAACTTCTTATTGAAATTCAACTACTTGCAGTCAATTTTAATTGTGAATAAATAATATTTCCACTAACTTTTGGCCAAACGTTTTCGAGTCATGGAGACTCATCTTCAAAGGCGCCTAGTTCGGCATGTCGGTTTTCTGATTAGAAGAATTGTAGTTTTTGTTTTATGTGATCAAAGAGTTTGTGTGATTGAAAATAATGTAATTGTTCATTAAGGATATTTTGTTTATTGTGTGTGGCATGTTTGTATATTTCAAATTGTTCCAAGGTGTTGAGGTCATGTCCTTTAGATTTTTAATTTAGAATGTGTAGGTTGTTAGTGATATCGGTAAGAGTGTGCCCAGTTTGAATGATATCATGACTGCAAGTAGTTGAATTTTCAATAAAAAGTTATATTAACAACGCAGATCGTTATTTATTTATTTATTTATTCAATTACAATGTGGGAGCATACGGGGAAACCCCAAAAATTGCTCCCCAATCATGAACGTATTACAATAACTACAATTTACAAATTATGTAGCAAGAAATCCAAGAACTTGCATTCTACTGTGTTGGAAGAGTATATCATTCACAAATTTACTGGAAATTCTGGAGGAATTCATTTCACTTTTAAATGAAATGCCGTCAGAGACTGACGAAGCTTTTCTGTAGAAGTCAATTGCATTCCTCCAATATCTCCAGTAAAAGTGAGTGGAAATCATATATTCCATTGAAATACAGTGTTAATTTTGATATTAGATTGTTCATCAAGTATTCCGTCATGGAAAACATCACAGAATTCAACAATATGTTTTCCTTGGAGCCAGAAAATTGGTCCTTTTGTTATTTCCAGTGACATAAATATCCTGACTCTATCTATCCGATTTTCGTGTAGATCTATTTTTCAAATAATTAATTAAAAATATAATAATTACTTGATTTTAATGAGTAATAATATTAAAGTCGGTTATTACCTGGCCAGCGGTTTGTGCATTATTGGGATCTCCCGACTCTTTCCCCCAAGAACACTTGACAGGTTGTCCGTTGATGTCTGTATTGTGAACCGCTACAATGGCGTGGGTAGCTGATTCCTTTGTTGAAAACCTGAAAACATAAATAAATGCACAATTAATATAAATAACGACATTGAAAATCAACAAGAAGATATGGAATATCCCACAAAAAATCCACAGAAATCCCCACAATAAATTGAACTTGAAAGAATTTTATTTCTCATAGAATGCACATTAGAAATTCAAACACATCACAATATTATTTGCATAACTTGAAAACATTGATATAGATGCGATGTAATGAATAACAAATAAAATAACGAATAACATTGAAAATCAACAATAAAATATGGAATATTACCATAAAAATAGATTGAGCTTGACAGAATTTGATCTCATGGAATGCATATTGGAAATTCATACATTTTACAATATTATTTGAATAAATAATACTGAATGTATTAAATATAATATAAATTGTGGAGGAGTCTTAAAGGGGTTTCATACGAGGTGGCTCAGCTATTCAATGCTGTTGTCAATATCCGCCATTGCGGAAGTTTTCAGTATAAATTAAAAGCACTTCGAGGAATTTGAAATTGATAGATTCTGTTTCTGTGTATTTGCCAGTTTGTTTAAAACTAAAAACTGGTTTGGTTTAAAAAAATTTGGTTTAAACCAAACTAACTGGCTTTTATTTGTTTGTTGTTACAATAATTTATTAATTCTTATTGAAATAATTTTTCGGATGTTTTATTTATATTATTGCTCAAAACGGGGGCCAATGTTTTCATCTCAAATGACATCTGAAGTTCTGCTCTTCTGGTGTCTTATTTATTTATTTATTGTCTTTGATGATGTTCCTGCGTTGAATGTACTCTTTTTGGTGGTTATGAGAAGGGGTTATCAATTTCGGGAGGGTTTCTATTGTGTTTTTAGGGTGTGAATTCGTGTAATAGTTTTTGATATCATCTATCCATTGTGTACTTGTTGTGTCAGAGGAGTATTGCAGAAAACCCAGCGGAAGAAATTGTTATTAAAATAAATCCTTTGTAAAACATTTATTATTTATTGATAAAAAATGTGGTCTGGTGATGCTGTTTGGTTGGCAGGACAGAGGTGATATCTGGAGGTACCCCAGGATTGTCTTTCAACTCCAACACTATCTCCCTCCGATAAAGGGTTGTAGTAAGGAGCAGCATCCACCTCGCGTGCCCCAGAAGGCAACTTTAACTTTAGAGAAATTTAAAAGTTGTGGTGACCTTTTTCCTATAATAACTCATACTGTGGTGACCTTTTTCCTATAACTCACACTGAGCTGTATTGTATGTATTATGTATTATAAATGAGATGATTGTTTATATTTTAAGAATATTGTATGACTTATGTTTATATTGTACAAGCTACAATGCTCAACATATGATTAATAAAATGGAAGAAATCACTAAAGAATGACAATAGAATTGAACGATGAACAAATGAACAAAGAAATCTACTAAGAAGAACTACAGTGAAAAAATCCCAGTTCACAGGCATTCGCAAAACCCACAACAAAACCGAGCCATGTTGGAACGGATAAGCGGCATGAAAAAAGCGATTCAAAGTGATCCACCGTTTCTTTTCCAGCATAAATCCAGCGTCCGGTGTCTGAAAAAATGCCGACAAACTTTTTCACAAAGCGTCTTTGGAGCGCCGATACGCCCGTCCATGTCAAACCCGTGTAGACGCCGACGCCACTGCCATCTGAATAATTCATATCACGGCATCATGAATAGCTGGCGTGGCTAGCATAGCGGCCTGTTGCCTGCTGTGGCCACGCGCTACATTTTCCCGGGCGCGCCGAAATTTGGCGGGAATATCGAAGTCTTACCTATTACTTAACAAACTTCACCTGGTCTTCTTATACTGATAGATAACTTCACCTGGTCTTCAGCCCGTGAAATTTTTGTGTATAATGTTATTGAAAATTTGGTATGGTATTTGAATATTGGTATGCATTGTTTTGTATCCATGAATTTGTTCAAGGAAAAATGTGACCTTGTATGTTATTTAGAAGTAAGATTTATATTTTGAATGTACATTTCAAAGATGGAATTTGCTATTGTGCTTCCTTATATCGTGTACTATCAGAATAAAAATAAAATTGGTGTAAGTACCAGCTATAGCTAAAGTGGGTACAAAGCTATCATAATACAACCTAAATATAAGTTTTATGCTAAATAAAGTAGACAGTTGAAAATAAGACCTTAATACAATTCAAAATACAGTAAAACCGTTTCTAGATGTAGACTATATATAATCTAGAAACGGTTTTACTGTATTTTGAATTGAACCTAGATTTTTACTGGTTATTTAAAAAAAAAACTCAATTACTGTAAACTGTATTAAAGTGTCACAATACTTTCATTCTAACGACCTCATTTGTACCCTTACCCTTTTCATGTTATGTACCAATTTAGAGTAAACTAACAAGTGCTCAAAAAATGTCGTAACCCTGAGATCAAATGGCGGAAGTCATTCATGAATTTGGATTTTCTGTGCCCACATTTAAGCAACATTTAATACAGTCAATCATCTGAGACAATTGGAATGTACTAGTAGAGCATTAGTTGAGTCACAGCAGTCTCTAGTAAATTGTTTCAGATATATTTTTTTTATGATAAGATGATTCTATTCTTGAGATCCTTGTAGTTTATCATGTGTGATGTTTTCCTATAGCTCTTGCATTACCAAGTTCATAACAATATTTTTATACAATATAATTGATTGACATGAAACTCAAACAACGTTCAAAAGATTATTTCAAGTTAAGTAACAAAGAAAGTTTGAAGGGAAGTTGCTACAAATGTGATGAAATTAGTTCAAATTTATTTTAAAGCTACAGGACAACAAAAGAAACGTAAACCCCCCACATTAGTAAAACATTGAATTTAAATCATATGCATGTTGAGTAACTAATTAATTATATTGCATGAGTTGCGTCATTTTTCAAACACATTGTACTATTATTTGTATATTTATTCATAACAAGAACACAATCAAGCAAATATGCAACAGGCAATTTCCCACAACTGCTTTCTTCACAAATTTGTATCAAAACTTCAGGTAATTTGTATTATTTCAGGTAATTTTCAAGTTGAACTCGAAATTTCACTTTTCCTTCCCCATTTTTAGCAATACAAGAATATTGATTTAGAATTGGAATTTGAATAAGGAGCACATATACAGTCCAATTGTCATAAGAATGTGTATAAAATTTTGAATTTTGTTTGTTATTTGGAGCCAAAAGTAACGTTTGCAATAACAATAATGTATAAGGTACAATAATGCATATAATACAATAATGTACATAACACAATAAAGTATGTGAAACAATAATGTATATACAGTAATACAATAATGTATATAATACAATATTATAAAATATTCCAATTATTGAATCAAAACTAAGAATAACACTTTGTTCAAGAAATGTCTATTAATCGTTGGCCTGCCTACAAAAGGAGGATGAAGCCCACATAGGTCTAAGACCTGTGTTTGGGTAATGAATTGGATGATGGTGATTGATGAGTTGGACCTACAGTTTTAGATGGATTCCGAACCACAGGGAAGTGATATTACAGCAGAGAACAGAGTCTTTTTTGCTGGCCAATATAATCGGTCACCCATAAAAAGATGGTGCAGGAGTTTCGTAGCTTATCTCTGATTGAACAGATAGCTGCTACGGCACTCGGCTATCACTTCACTACTGTGGACGGAATTCGTCCCATCGTATTTCCCATCATCATTATCCGTTCATGAGAGCCGCCCGGAAGCATATTATAGCATCCTCATTCGGGAATTTGTTCAGTTTTTTTGAGAAATAATCAGTTGACAAAAAGTGGCAAAGGTGGTTGGTCTTTACAACGAATCAGACGAGCAATTCTTCTCGGTAACTTTGCTCTTTAAAAGTCGGGACAGATTTATTATTGAAATGGAAGATTTATTCGACGGCAAAGTCAACGCACAGGAAGGAAGAAGAAGGAAAAGAGGGAGAAAGAAGAAGAAGGAAAAGGAACGCGAAAGAAGAAGAAGAAGAGAAGGTAGTTTCCAAAAAGGCTGTGGCCTACCAGCTCGTTGCCCCCTCATTTCTTCGTCACCTCTTTCTCTACCAATCTCTTACTTACTCTCACACTTGCTCACTCTCATTCACTCTCTCTCTCCCTCTCTCTTACTCTCTCTTTCCCTATCACTCCTTCCCCTTTTTCTTCATCGTTCTCTTTCCCTTTCTCTCTTCAACCTACAGAACCCCCTTTTCTTTTAATAATAGAGACTGGAATCATTCGATTTGTGGTTAGAAACTCAGGGAAAACAACTCCTTTAAGAGTGTGGCTAAAGAAAATTTATTTGAGGCACTAGATTTATAAAATTTATTATTGAAAAGCAGTAGGCTCGTTCAGTAGATGTTTGTCCAACAGTCTTTACTCCGCCCTAGGCCTACCAGCCCGTTAATATTTACCAAACGGCTCCTCGAAGAAATCGAATACAGTATGTTGTATGTATATCCAAAAAATACATAGCTACTAGAATTTATTCAGAACAATATATTATTAATTTCAAACTTCTCAAAGTGCTTTATTCATATTTTTTTTTTCTTCCAGTAGAACTTCTTCCTTTCATAGATGCTTGATGGATTGAAGCATCAATGTAGAACGTCAATGCATGCGTTTACAAAATTACAAACAATTTGGTGGTTGAATTACGCAGCACTATTGTCAATATGTTGGGGTAAATCCAGAGGGGTGATAAAGCGCATGTATCCCTCCCGAGATTCTTAATCGACACTAAAAAAGCGTAATTTTTGTCCTTAAATGGGATGAAAACAATCTTATTAGGTGATGTCCTCCAATATTTTTTCTCATGTCCCCCCCCCCCCCCCCAAAAAATCTGGACTTGCCCCAGAATATCCGTAATGACGGAGGTCACCAGTTCAATCGATTTAGTCCAAATTCGCATTCTAGGAAACCGGAAGTAGTTAGGTCATGTTTTGATTAGCCCAGGCAGCCGGAAATGAGTCAGAGGGAGATGGACAAAGATTTTTTTGTAGATTGCATCTTGGAGTCCCGGTTAAGGAGTATGAGACAAGTCAGATCACTATTTATATGCATACGATATTGCAAATCTTACACACTTGTCACCATAATATTACAATATCAGTGTTCTGAAAGGAACTTTTGTACACTAACACTATAAAAAGCTTTATCAGCTAAATATTTTTCCAATTGCTTTTCAAATATTTCTATATTTTCAAGAGTCTGAAAATGTTCACAAGAAACAGTTTTCAAGACTCTGAAAACTGCGGTAGCTCGTTGTAGAATTTCCTACCAATATAACTGAGTTTTTGTTAGAAAATGTTACAATTGTGATCCACCAAGTGATAATCTCTTCGGTTTCTTGTTTTATATTTCTATATTTTCAAGACTCTTTGAAAACTGCGGTAGCTTGAAGAGTTTCCCTCCAGTATAACTAGGTTTCTGTTCGAATAAGCAGCAATTGTGATTCACCAAGTGATAATCTTTTCGGTTTCTTGTATTATATTTCTATATTTTCAGGACTCTTTGAATACAGCGATATCTTGTAGAGTATCCTAACAATATAACTAGGTTTTTGTTCGAATAAGGTACAATAATAATGACTCACCAAGTGATAATCTCCTCGGCTTCTTGTATTTTAATCATGTACGTCAAGATTATGGTTAATTTCTTTTACATTTAAGTGCTTTTACATTCAAAGTAGCTTCATAAACATATAAGCAGGGTACAGTAAGGAGACCAAGTCTCTTGAACAACGGCCTACATGAATCTAACCTATTTACTCTTTCTATACACCTTCGCAAAAGGATCTTAAACACCCTATCACTGTAAGTTGTCCTTGTTTTCATTAGCTCATGCAGCCAGAGATGAGATAGAAAGAGATGGATAAAGACACAGCGAGAGAATGGGAGAAGAGAGAGAGTGAGTGAGTGTGAGCGAAAGAGAAGAAGAGAAAATTGGCCAAAAGGAGCGACGCGAGTGTTACACGAGTTTTAGGCGAGTGTTTGGCGCATCTTTTTAGAGCTCGGCCGGGAGAGTCTTAATGAACGTATCATATTAATGAGCCACTGTGCCTCCTTAAAGGCTGCAAGAGTACAAGGGAACTCCATTCGCAATCCGAGCCGACGACCGGCTTTACGAGTCGAGTCACCCGATTGTTTGTTTTATAGGATTAAGTTTGATGCCTTTACCCTTACCGCATACCATTCCTTACCCCTTCGCCTAGAAAAAAAGGAGGGGGTGTCTTCTTCCTTCAATGTTACCTATCTTACCACTCCATCCCCCCTTTTCGCTCTCCTCTAACCCCTCCCCCTGATAAATGAGAGAGGGTGTCCTCTTTTCTTAAAGTTCACCTCCTCTACCTTACCTCTTCATCTTTCTTTATCACTCTTCCTTACCTCCTTACCATGGAAAAGAGGAGAGTGTCTCCTTCCTTTAATTTTCACCTCCTCTACCTTACAATTTCATCCTTTTTTCGCTCTCCCTCAGCCCCTCACCCTGGAAAAAGGAGGAAAGAGTGTCTCCTTCCTTTAATTTTTTCACCTCCTCCACCTTACCATTTCATCTTTTTTTCGCTCTCCCTTAGCCCCTCACCCTGGAAAAAGGAGGAAAGAGTGTCTCCTTCCTTTAATTTTCACCTCTACCTTATCATTTCATCCTTTTTTCGCTCTCCCTTAGCCCCTCACCCTGGAAAAAGGAGGAAAGAGTGTCTTCTTCTTTTAATTTTCTCCTCTACTCCCCCTACCCGTTCATCATTCTTTCTCACTCTTCCTCACCCCCTCACCCTGAAGAAGGTGAAAGGGCGTCTTCTTGGTACAATGTTTACCTACTTTACCTTATCACTTTACCCTTTTTTCTAGCTCTTCCTTAGCCCCTCACCATCAATTTTCACCTACCTTAGCATTTCATATCTTCTTTAAACACCCCCCAACCCTGATAAATGAGGGGAGGGTGTCCTCTTTTCTCAATATTCACCTCCTCTACCTTCATCACTCTTTCTCGCTCTTCCTTACCTCCTCACAATGGGAAAAGAGGAAGAAGAGTCTTCTTCCTTCAATTTTCACCTCCTCTACCTTACCCCTTCATCATTCTTTCTCACTCTTCCTTGCCTCCTCACCATGGGAAAAGAGGAAAGAGTGTCTTCTTCCTTAAATTTTCACCTCCTCTACCTTACCTCTTCATCATTCTTTCTCACTCTTCCTTACCTCCTCACCATGGGAAAAGAGGAAAGAGTATCTTCTTCCTTCAATTTTCACCTCCTCTACCTTACCTCTTCATCGTTCTTTCTCACTCTCACTTGCCTTCTCACCATGGAAAAGAGGAAAGAGTGTCTTCTTCCTTCAATTTTCACCTCCTCTACATCACCCTTCATCTTCCTTCCCACTCTTCCCCACCCCCTCACCATGGAAAAAGAGGAAAGAGTGTAAGAATGTCATCTTTCTTCAATCTTCACCTCCTCTACCTCACTTCATCATTATTTCTTGCTCTTCCTCACTCCTCCCCACCAACCCACACTGAAGAAAGAGGAAGGGTGCCCTCTTCCTTTACAGCCCTCTTCCTCCTACCTGCACCACATTCTCCTCAAAGTCATCTTCCTAAATTTCCTCCTCATCCTCATCCTGAACGGATGTTTTGTTTCTGGCAGCTAGCTAGCTTTCCTCTACAAATGGTGGGAAAACTCGTAGGTTGGTGTGAGAAGAAGAAGGAGAAAAAGGTAATAAAGAGAAATGGGGGAGAAAAGAAAGTAGAATATAGTGGTAAAGGAAGATCAAAGTAGAAGATCAAAGGTGAAAATACGAAGAAGAGGCAGTAGAGATGAGAATAATAAGAGTAATAGTAGAATCAGAAGTAGGAGAAAATAAAGGAGAAGGAGGAGGATGCGATGAAGTAGAGGAGAAAGACGGAGAAGAAGAAAAAGTAAAAGAATAAGTTCAAAAAGGGAAACACTAGGTAGCGATTGGTAAAGGAGAAGAAGAAGGTGAAAAAGTGAAGGAGAATATTAAGGAAATTAAGAGAAATAAAGCAGAATAGAGGTGTGGGAGGATAAAAGTAGAAGACCAAAGAGGAAAAGAAGACAAAGAAAGAGACTAAAGAGGAAAAGGAGACGAAGAAAGAGACTAAAGAGGAAAAGGAGACGAAGAAAAATATGAAGAAAAGAGGAAGACTTAAAATAAGAAGTATAACCTGTAGTCATTGTGGCAGAGTAGAAGTGGAATGAACGACCAATGCACGTGTTCTGATTTAATATTATTGACTCTTTTCCGCTTCTCTGTCTCACTTTTCCTCGGTTTCTTTCTCACTTTCCCATAAACTATTAGTACGATATTATTTTCGTCACCTTCTTCTCTTATTTAGAACGTCTTTCTTCTTAGAAACCTAGATTTGCTAGATCAGCTCTTTTTGAATTTAATGTTGCAAATGGTGGAAGCTACTAAACTTGAAGATGACGCAATCTGTACTAATATTATGTTATTGCAGGAAATCAATAATTTAACATTTTTTTCAGAGGATAAAGCACACATAGGTCTGAGAGCTGTGCGTGGGTAATGAATTGGATGCTGGTGATTGATGAGTTGTACCTACAGTTTTAGGTGGATTCCGAACCACCGGGAAGTAATTTTTTTTTTTTCAAAATCAAAATCATTTATTTATCCTTTTCACAAAAAAGAAACATAAGAATATATATGAAATACATCTGAATATACAATTTAAATATAAAAAGCACTAAATTAAAAATATAATAAGGAAGGTCCCTGCAAGGTTAAAACCTGTGCGCAGGGGCCGAGTGTTACACAATTATAATTTCTGAAAAGAATTTAAGGAATTTCATAGTGGAAAGCAGTCTACTTTATAATGGTCAGGTACAGTTCGTAATAGAAATTATGTTTTAAACTATCTCTATCTACGGCTATGTTATAAAGAGGACATAATAGGTTAGAAAGCGATGTCAAATACAGCTTCTTACTTTATTCCACAGGTTATCAAACTAGCTGCATAATAAAGCCATTTTTACACTATTGTCACTTTCCAGTACTGGAGTCAGACTAATAAGAATTCAGGATTACTTCAAAACTGTGTCGAAGTAAATAAATTATTTATCTACGACCATGTCATAATGTATACATTACAGTTTCACAATTGATGCCAAAACAGCTGTCTTTTCGAAATGCTTTTTGAGACCCGTTGCATAAAGAGCTCATTATAGTACAGGTTCTACATTATAACACGGGTTCTGGACCAATCAGAAGCATTTTTGATGGAATCAATATCGTAATTCAATATTGTGAAACTATCAGCTGATTTCATCAAACTGCTACACCAGCTACTTTAGCCTAACAATCTACTATAACTTCTCATGAGATGAGAGGTTAGATATCTCTGACAGTCACAGGTGAAATGAAATTGTTTTAATTAAATGTATACTAGTGGTCGTAGATAAAATAGTGTATGCAACGATTTTATTTGGCCATTAAGGCACTCGTGAGATATTTATAACACTCGCATTCGCTCGTGTTATAACTTACATCTAACTCGTGCCTTAATAAGGGTCAAAATAAAATCGTTGCATAAACTACTATTATGCATTAGTCACATCAGCTGATTCAAACATTTTGAATTTGATTTTTAATTTAGAACCGAACAACTACAAACACGTTTAGTGTTATGAGTTTCAGATTATTTGATAAGCTAAATTAAATGTAATATATTGGTAATTGTGTATAAAATATTGCATGTATCGGTTGTTTTTTGCCTCAAAGTAACTCCTGATGTGTTAAAGACATTCGTTTCTCTCTAATTGACATCTAAATTGTGGCTTAAAAGCAGTAAAAATACAATCGTTCCATGAACCACTATTCAAACTCATCATTATTAACTTTCTTAGTAATGGCGAAGGTGATATTGTGGAAGGTATCCATAATGAATAATAAGACGAAATTGTCACAACCACATTTATTAAAACTTCGAGAAACTAGTTTCGGTTGTTACACCATTATCAATCTCAATCAAACTGATTAATCTGTATTAATCTGTAATCTGTATTATCATCTTTATTAATCTGTAATTTCCAATTGTCTTCTTTTCAATCGTTATTAATCTGCTATCTCTCACTTTCTTCTTATCAACTATCTTCTTAACTTTATTGATTCTTCTAAATAGCCAAAAACTATTTTAGTGTTCCACATAGTGTTGCCAATGCTTAGTCAGCTTGTAGTACTCATCAAACTAATGAAAAAGTTAATGGAAACATGGGTCCAGAAAATCGTCAATATAAGATCAATTTCTGGATTTCTTGTTCCATGACGAACTGCGTTGTTAATATTAACTTTTTATGTGAATTCTTTGACTTGCAGTCAAATATTCATTAAGAATAAGTAGAATTTACTTACTCTGTAGGCCGAGCGCTTTCGAATCTTTGAGATCCGAGGCCTCTAAAAATGGATCTCAAAGATTCGAAAGCGCTCGGCCTACATAGTAAGTGAATTCTACTTATTCTTAATGAATATTTGACTGCAAGTCGTTGAATTCACATAAAAAGTTAATAAAATCAATAATGAAGAAGTTTAGAATCTACCACCAATCAATTCATACATTTGGAAATTGTAGAGTCTTCATTTCACTTATTGGAAATGTAATGGTTCATGTAAAATAAAATGACTTACAAATCGGATTGACCATGTAAGAAGTCAGTAACTAAGATAATTTCCCAGATATTCAAGGAAACATTGCATGAATTGCTTAATAAACCACGTTTTCATGTTAAAAGTGGGGAATTTGATTAGTTTGTACAATGAGCTTGTATATTTTTCTGACAATACTTGTAGAGAATTAGATTCTGAAATATATTTCAATATCAAATATCCTTCAAATATCAAATATCTTTTTTTTTTTTTTTTTTGAGGATGAAGCCCACATAGGTCTGAGACCTGTGCGTGGGTAATGAGTTGGATGATGGTGATTGATGAGTTGGACCTACAGTTTTAGGTGGGTTCCGAACCACCGGGTGAGAAACAATAATATAAAATTGGAACTTAATAAGTAATAATAAAAATAAACTCAGGTTATAACTTGGTATTGCCAGCAAAACCATCTAAGGAGAAAATGTGAAATAATCGAATAGCAATATTCCTAGCCTAACGAAGCGTTTCTGTCCATATGAAACAATTCATAACAGTTCATATAATTCATTTGTTAGGCTCATTATCATAATTTGAATTGTCCTCATTTCCAGATATTATGATGGATCGAATTAGTTACATCGCCACATCTGTAACCAATTCTAAATACTATTTCAACAACTCCATTCTTTCAGCTTCTAATATCATTATGTAATTGAACATCGTGATAATCATATTATCCAGATTTCTAAACAATTAGGCTAAATGTTCACATATATGATCAGTTTTCAACCATTCCAACTCATTTTTTCAAGTGTTCATTCTTCTGATCAATTCCCCCAATCATTCCAACAACCCTAAACCTTCCAGCTTCTAATTTCCACCCTAACATCAGTCTATAACCGACAAAAAATTTTAATTGGGTATGCGCAAACTGTATTATAAACTGGGAATGCACATCTAGTTATGAGCATAAAACATTAATAGATTCCTTTGTGAGCGACGAATTACTTGGAAATAAACGCAAACGGGTAAACAGTTTGTCGAAGGTTCGCTATATGTATCACACAATATATAAATATACTCACTATATCACGTTGCAAAGAGTGGATTCAAATATACAGTGTGCTAGCGCACCAAACAAACACACATGTGTGGAAATGCACCTTCACACCTACCCCTTGCTCAAAATCTAGCGGAGCGCAGGCAGCTACCCGGCACTACAATTCGCTGGTCTGGAAAGTTTTCGTTTGTGCTACCCCTCCCTTTCCCTCCCCCATAAAAAACCAAAAAAAATCCGCCATTGTTTCAACGACGTGCATTGTATATTATGGTCAACGCAAACAGTGATCAATTCGTCTGGTGTTGATTGTGTGTGGGAGGGGTTGTGATAGGGGATGTTTAGGGGGGGTGTAGGAGTACGTAGAGGTACGTTGAGGGGTACGTAGAGGGGTTTAGGGGTAGATAATGGGAGGGGACAGGCATTTGAAGAGACCCCCTCGGGCTAAAAACTTTCACCAACCTATTAATGAATGGGGGCTCACAGACAGGGGCCTCGAACGCTGCGGTATATTTAAAAACAATGACGATCGAAACGAGTTGTTGAAAACCGACAGAGTCTATTTAGTTATTTTCATTGAAAACCCGAACGCTTTGTGGCCTATAAGGTTTAATAACTTGCATCCGGTTTTACCCCTCCCAACTTAAGAACCCTGCCACCCCTGATAAATTATTTTTTGTTTTTAATTTGAAATACTGTACAGAAGCCTCCACCTGCCTGCAGTGCGGTTTCAAATGCTTTGTTGAAAACGAAATTCGTATATTTTCATGTCGATGGGAAATCAATATTGTCGATGTCAAAGAGAGAATTCGAACTAAAATTTCTGGAAATGTTGAAAAATAATATTTTCAGTGTACTTAATAAAGTAGAGTACATGTCGACTACTTCTGATACAACACAATAGCTTCAGTTTATTTCAAAGATAATTTTGAAAACATTTTTTGTTCAAGTCTACTGACTTCTTTCCTCCTTCTCTCTCTCACGTGGAGTAAGAACAGGGACTAACTTTACCTTACATAATCTAAAATGATATTTATTTTGTTTTTCAAGTGTTAATGAAAAATAAGACGAAATTGTCAGAACCACATTTATTAAAACTTCGAGAAACTAGTTTCGGTTGTTACACCATTATCAATCTCAATCAAACTCAATCAAGTTTGATTGAGATTGATAATAGTGTAACAACCGAAACTAGTTTCTCGAAGTTTTAATAAATGTGGTTCTGACAATTTCGTCTTATTTTTCATTATGGATACCTTCCACAATATCACCTTCGCCATTACTAAGAAAGTTTTTCAAGTGTACTTGATAGAAGGCACGTCTACTTAATATTTATGTAAAAAAAAATCAAGGATGAATTTAACCACAAAGGTGTAAGACCTGTGCAAGGATAAAGAGTTGGATGATGGTGATTGATGGCCTACAGTTATAGGTGGGTTCCGAACTACCGGGAAGTAGATTAACAGCACAGAAAAGAGCGTGTTTGCTGGTCAATCCAATCGGCCACCCTTACAAAAGGGGCTAGGAGTTGCTTATCTGACTGAACCTGCTACGGCTCAAGGCTGTCACTTCCCTCACTATTTTGATATAAGCCTCAAATTTTTAATGGTAATTTTCAATTTTGTATTGACATCTATCCTTAATTTTGGTTCATATTCTGTAAGAAATGAACTCTACCATACGGCAGAAATCTGTACATCTAGAATTATAATTTTATTATTCGTTTCGTCCTTCAGCACCTCTCTTATGGATAGGTCTGAGCTTCGCCCATGGTCAAAGCATTCCTGAACCCATCGATCTTTGTATAGTCGAAAAACTGTAGACTATTAAAAAGGTACTCGAAAATTATTGAAATACATTAATTGTTTTTCATGGCGAAATAAATAAATAAAACTGAATATTATTAAAAAATTGAAATTCCATAGACTCCTTCACTCAAAATATACAGTTATCGAAAATTCCGTTATTTAACAAGTTAGGATCTTTAATACTTGAGCTAGGTAGTTACTGAGTTAGACAGATGCATCAATCAATTCAACCAAACTTTTAAATAATTTTTTTTGCAAATAACAGTGCTAAAGTAATAAATTATTTTAATACTTCTCAACAGACAGATAATAATCGAAATAAATCAAATTCATCAATTATTCCTCCACCCACAATTCTAATGATGTTCGAAAACCTAATAAGTA
The DNA here is from genome assembly GCA_948455865.1 of Conomelus anceps. NCBI lineage: Eukaryota > Metazoa > Arthropoda > Insecta > Hemiptera > Delphacidae > Conomelus > Conomelus anceps. The sequence goes on from OX418219.1 coordinate 2,160,614, forward strand.
AATTTCCATTTTATTTTAATTAAATTGTTACATGAAACCGCAAAAATGAGCTAAGCATATGCAGCATGCAACATGTCATTCAATTTCATCAATTCCTGTACTCACAATATCAAGTTAATCTAATAGTATTGAATTCGCTTTCAATTACATAACAATCTTCTAATGATCTCAAATAAATATCAGTACAATAAATTTAATATCTGTATCATACAGGTGATCAATTCACGTACTGCGTGAGTGCAACGTCGCCGATATCGCTTCAAATTGGCAACGTTGCCACGTCTACGCAACTGTCCATCTGTTCCGATCATCGTAATTGGTACCCAGTTCCGCACAAGGCGGTCTCATTATCGAGTACCCCGTTTATATCCACAACTATTGCACGCATTTCGTCGTCCCCACAACTGTAGTATCATTATTGAATACCATGTTTGTAGGCAGTAACGTATTTCGACATCCCCACAACCGTTTCTCCACTTTCAATACCCCACAATCAAGTTATCCCATAAAGTAGCCCATGTCTGTGTGTGTGTGTGCGTGTGGCTTGTTGTGCAATTATCGTACATTGCGGAGTCTTCCCTCTATTTATGTACTATATGTACTGGTGGTATATTTCTCCGACTGTAATTGTAGTCTGAAATACAGTTTGCTTAATCGAAAATTGAGCTCCAATGATAGTGCTCTAATCGCTCTCTACCTGCCTTTAGTTAGCAACAAGCGGGCATTCCATAGTCGAAATACGTTCCAGCCGCTCCACCTTTGCAGATGTCCTTGCCTGTGTGATATACCAGCTCCAACCACGTTTAATTTGTATTCTGATTGGATAAAGACAAGCAAACTAACCCTAGTATCTTATTAGAGGGTGCGATACTTGATAGTGCTTTTCATGTATTAGGTGCCTAATAGATAGCTACAAATTCGTTAAGTGGTAGTTTGATAGTTTAAAGTTACTAGAACATTATTCACTAGTAGTTTTGTGAACAGAAGATCTCACGCCCAAGAATGAGGGTACTTGCACAGAGGAATATAATAAGTCTTGTACTCAATGATATCACCATCGCAAAATTAAACACTATCATCAGACTCAACCCTTGTTTTAATTTGCATAGCCTATATCATGTCTGTTTCTCTCGAGAAAATCACTCTGTATGACGTCACCAAGGCTGCGTTCCCATTTTCATCAAGTCTGTTGTTCCAGACAGCTGGTTGTTCAAATCAGATCAGTTTTCAGGAGTCTGATTGGTGAATTTATAGATAGATATTAATTAAATTTGTATTATTGTCATTCACTCAGTAATTACTTGTTATTTGGAATATTATGGATAAAATCCTGGATTTCTTGTTCCATGACGAACTGCGTTGTTAATATTAACTTTTCAAGTGAATTAAACGACTTGCAGTCAAATTTTATTAAAAATAAGTAGTATTTCACTTACTTTGAAGGCCCTTCAAAGTAAGTGAAATACTACTTATTTTTGATAAAATTTGACTGCAAGTCGTTTAATTCACTTGAAAAGTTAATATTATGGATAATATACTTCATATTTGGTGATTGAATTGACTTCTACATTTTTGGCTCTACAATCTCGAACAAAATTCAAAATTATATCCACTTTCTTTAGACTATTGGGTTGTTTTAGCGCTCCGTTTTTTAAGTGGAATTAATATTCATGTTTTGGAAAGAATCAGTAATTGTACTTCGAAGTGAAATTTCTAGTTGAACTTGTTCATAACCTAAAATTTGGATATTTTGACTGAAAATTTGTAAAGAAAACAGTAGTGAGCTGTGCCTGTTGTATCTTTACTTGATTGTGTTTCGTGATAAATATTAGACATGATTTGTTCCTCTCAAACAAATAATATGAATGAAAACTTGAAGACTCAAACAGATGAATAAGAGGGCCTAAGGGCTACTTTGAAATATGATTCTGATTCCATGTGATGAAGCAACTCATTTTCAAAATTATATATATTCTATGTCAATCATATGTGTAGAAAAAGGCCAGGGTGTCTTTTCTTTTAAATATCCTGGGCAAATTTCTAAAAACTTAACACAAACATCGCTGAGCACTCCTGAAAAGATCTATGCACAATTCTATAGCATCTGGTTTATGTGTTCATCCGAAATGAGCTACAAACAGACGGTCGACTTGAAATGGAGACCTCTCTTTGTTCGGTCAACGAGCTTGTTGAGTGGTTTGATTGTTCCAAGATATTAGATTATCAATCTCCCAAAGTTTCAATCTCAATCAAATGGAGAAAAGGATGCTCAGCCGATACCACAAACATCTTTAACACTCCAAACAAACCTTTTTTTCACGCAATTTTAGACGCAACCGTCTCTGTTGGGTTTGGTAAAGAAGAAAGTAATTTAAAAGTGATCTCTGTGATGTTTTCTATGACGAAATCTCCAGTGAGTAGAAATCACAATTTAAATAGAAATACAGTTCCTGGATTTCTTGTTCCATGACGAACTGCGTTGTTAATATTAACTTTTCATGTGAAATTTAACGACTTGCAGTCAAATATTTATTAAGAATAAGTATAACTTACTTAATCTGTAGGCTGAGCGCTTTCGAATCTTTGAGATCCATCTTCAGAGGCATCAGATTCGAAAGCGCTCGGCCTACAGATTAAGTAAGTTATACTTATTCTTAATAAATATTTGACTGCAAGTCGTTAAATTTCACATGAAAAGTTAATAAGAAATACAGTATCAGTTTTGGTATTAGAGTGTTCAAAGATGATATTCTATTTTCAATAAGAAACGTTTTAGTATGCTAGCGCTAGCATAATTCTCAGAGCATAAAATGCGTCTCTTTCTAATAAGTCAAGTCTTAAATTAACAATAAATTTATTTTATTTACATTAACAAATTTAGACACAAAATAAATTCAATTCGATCCATCACTTTCAAATGCAATTATCGACAGTAAGTTTTATGAATGCTCTGGAACGAGGATTCATTTTTGATGGAATAAAAACTGATAAACGCTTCAGCTCAATATTGATATTCTCGTTTATTGAATGACATGTGACAGAGATTACTTGACTCGGATCCCTTGCGAATACTAATATGACTCCACTAATCATTTAATCCCTGGCGAGTCTGTCCCCACCTGAAATTCCGATTCCAATCAAAAGTCAGTTCGATTCTGTCAAACCATCCGAAAATTTGTCGAATCAATTTGGCACCCTCTGGTGTGCCACGAGCAACCGTGTGTTTCGATTTATCTTCTTTATACGGAGGACGAGACCTGTGCGTGGGTGATGAGTTGGATGATGGTGATTGATAAGTTGTACCTAAAGTTTTAGGTGGGCTCCGAACCACCCGGAAGTGATTTTACAGCAGATAACAGTATTTTTTACTGGCCAATCTAATCAGTCACCATTACAAAGCTAGGGGTTCGTAGCGTATCTTCATCTTACTGAATAGATACCTGCTCCGGCTCACTGCTATCACTTTCTCTATCATCAGCTATTGATGTCTATTATCTTCCTTCTTGATTGATCAGATTTTTCATGAAAGATTATCACGATTGCAGGAGCATGATCAAAATAGCATAATATTCATAAGTATATCAACCCAATTTTCAACTTCTATCAACTTTCTATCGAACCCACCTAAAACTGTAGGTCCAACACATAAATCACCATCATCCAACTCATTACCCACGCACAGGTCTCAGACCTATGTGAGCTTCATCCCTCAAAAAAAAAAAAAAAAAATTAAGGCCCTATTGAAATTGTGCCGTTGTATGTCCGTCCGTCCGTCTGTGCCCCAGCGCTTGCAAGAAAAATGATAGACTCTTAAAACTTGGTACTGTAGTATTCATATAACTTGGCAGCGTGTAGAAGATGGGAGGACTTGCTACATCTGAACCCAACTGCTGCCAAGTTATATGAAAACTACAGTATCATCGTAGTCATAGTCCAAGTGAGATATCTATTGATTTTGGAGTTTGGGGGTCAAATATAAATATAATTATGATGTTGAACAGATTCCCACTAAAGGCGCTAGGTTAGTTTGGGCACAATCAAAACATTGGAAATTATGAAGGCTAATGCTCAGCCCAGTTATCAACTCAATGTTTTACAGTGCAAGCGTTCATGTTTTCATTTTCTATTGTGTTGAATTCTTTTCTTAATTTATTTTGAATCGTTGAAAAAAAAACAGAAAATATTTATGCATGATATATTATGAAATCTATTGAACAAGAAGAACAAACAAAACTCTTTTTCAAGAACTGCAAATTTTGTGTAGAACTGATTAGAACTACGCATAAGAAATATTAATTTCTTTCAATACTAATACATTGTAGAGTATTGTAGAGTAAAAATTTTCACTTCTCCTTTTTTTTGAGGATGAAGCCCACATAGGTCTGAGACCTGTGCGTGGTTAATGAATTGGATGATGGTGATTGATGAGTTGGACCTACAGTTTTAGGTGGGTTCCGAACCACCGGGAAGTGATTTTACAGCAGAGAACAGTGTATTTTTGTTGGTTACCGTTTCGAAGAGGACCCAGGAGAACGCAGCTTATCTCTATCTGATTGAACCTGCTACGGCTCACGGCTATCACTTTTTTATTAAACTGTAATCTTATCAGAACTTTTTATCCAATGTTCCGTTTCACATGCAGGAAGATAAGCGATTCGATATTATTATTTGAGTAGTTTCGTTATTTCCAGTAGATATAATTGACCTATTTCAAACATTTTCGATAGTGGTGGAGAGTATCATGTGCAGTATGTGAAAGTATTACCTTTTTTTGCAGTATTAAAAAATTCGATCTCATTACTCGAGTAGCTTCGTTATTTTCGGTGGATATAATCACACAGTTTCGATAAGTATCATGTGCAGCATAAGAAAGTATTACAGTGTCTGTATTGTGTATATGGAATTAAATCCAGTACCTGCGAGCAGTACTGTAGGCAACCCGCTAAACAAAACTAACGGTACAAGGTCTCACAAGCTATAGTACAGTATGCTACATAGATATAGTGAGGCGTTGAGTCAGCCGGTCAAGTGCGGGAGTTCATTGACCCCTGCTAACGGGTTGTGGCCGGTTCAAGGCTTCACTATATATATTGCACACAACGTTATAGTGAGGCCCTGGCTGGCTACGCTGGCACTGACTATTATGCATCACTCAGCCTGTTCACTATTATTTGGTTGCATTACTTTTTCATAATCATCATCTCCTTCATTGTTATCATCATCATCATTATTCAATCATCTCTACTATCTAGGCCTAACTAATTTCTATTTTCCACTCTTTTTTTAGAGGAACTAGCCGGCTGCCCGATTCAATTGAATCTTCATTAATAGAATCGGTTATCTATCTATATAAAATTCAATTTGAGAGTATATTTTTCTTATGCCTCTTGTTCTACTTTCTCCTCTTGTTCTTCTTCCTCCTCTCCTCCTCCTAGCCATTTTTTTTTTATAGAAGAACACAATTTCCGTAGAAATTTAAAATTTTCTAATATTGTTTTCAAACTAGTAAAAATTAATGGCGAAGTATTAAAGAACATCTCACATCATAGAGTAGAAGTCATTGGTAGAGGACTGAAATACGCGAAGCAAATTAATACAACTGTCAATAATGATTTGACAAGCTATAATTCAGTAATAATTACTGTGAATGGAATTATAAATTTATCAAAAGTATTTGAATTGCAGAATTAAAATTGAGGTCTCCACAAACAGCATAGTAGGTAAATTCTTACAACTGCCAAGAATAAGTTGAAAAGCTATACGTCAGAAATTTATAGTGGTGAAATTGTAAAATTATCAAAAGTATTTGAATTCTAAAAGAAAAATTGAGGTTCTTTCGAACAGTCAAGTTGGAAAATAGACAACTGCCAAAATTGAGTTGACAAGTTAGTTATACTTCAGAAATTATAGTAAATAAAAAGGGTATCAGAGTTATTGCAATCGTAGAAGAAAAATTGAGGCTATCTCAAACAGCATAGTAGGCAAATTCATACAACTGCCAAAATTGAGTTGACGAGCGAACTATAAATTCCTCAAGAATTAGCTGCGAGGCGTAGCAGGTATCTGTTAAATCAGATAGAGATAAGCTGCGTTCTCGTAGGTCCTGTTTGTAACGGTGACCGATTAGATTGGCCAGCAAAAAGGGCACTGTTCTCTGCTGTAAAATCACTTCCCGGTGGTTCGGAACCCACCTAAAACTGTAGGTCCAACTCATCATACCATCATTCAACTCATTACCCACGCACAGGTCTCAGACCTATTTGGGCTTCATCCTCAGGAAAATAATTTATAGGTAATAAGATTGTAGATTTATCAAAAGTGTTTGAATTGAAGAATGAAAATTGAGGTCTCCTAAAACAGCATAGTTGGCAAATATATACAACTGCCAAAAAATTGAGTTAACGGAAATTATCATGAATAACATTCAAAAAAAGTATTTTATTTGTGGAAAATATTGAAATTATTAAAATTATTATGAAAAACATAAGATTCTCATGCACCTCGAGTCAGGCATATTAAATTGAAATGAAAATTGAAGCATGCAGTTGGTACTCACCTCACGAACGCATATCCTTTGTCCTTGAACACTCTGATTTCCTGTATGTTGCCGAACGGCGAGAACGTCTTCTGTATGAGTTCCTCAGTGAGTCCGTTGGTGAGGCCCCCGCAGTAGACGGTGCAATTTGTCGGACTCGACTGGTTGTAAACTTCGTCGAAGGTCAGAGGTTTCGAATTCACTGCACACACAAACACACAACAACTTTGTCAGTTAAATATCTCGAAAATCAGTCATAATTTTGAGTAGAACTTAGCACAAGATGGTTGGGAATATTGTTTGCTGATAGTTAGGCCTGTTTTACACTTACCTGTATTTTTTTTATTTATCTACTGAGACAGAATTACAATGATTGCAGAGATGTAACAGACTGACAGAAACGTTGCACTATCGTTCTGCTTTACAGCTGTGCACAGGGTTTTTATTCATAATTTGTTTTCGGAGTTTATTGTATTGGATGTTATTAAGGCTTTGAAATGTTATCTAAAAAAATTTTCTACAATTATTTTGCGAAATATGGAAGTTCAAAGTTAAAACATGTTTTGGTTGTAGAAAAATTGATCGATTCATACAAAATAAACTGTTCATTGGATAATTTATTGATGAGAAAAAAAATGTATAAATGTTATCAAGGTTTTGTTGGATATTTTATTTATCTTCTTATATAATTCATAAAATATTTGTAGATATTGAACCCTTTTCTGGTTCAAGCCAAGTCGTTATGTTATAATATTAACTCTTTATTTGACAATGTAAGATATGAACCCCAACAGCTGTGATTTTATATGGCAGGAAATAAATACATCATATCTACATGGGGAAAAACGATAGGTAATGATCTCGTATATGCAATACAAGCAAGAGTTTCATTTTGAAGGGCGAAGGAACAGCGAAGAATGTGTCAGTCCCGGGAAATAATTTAATCAAAACAAATTCTGTTAGGAAAATTCATACGCGGGAGCCACGAGTTCATGATCACGGGTTGAGTAATGTTGGAAAAGGGGTTTCCACTGAAAGGCAATAGAGAAATTCTTCTTGCCACGGTAGGAAAATCATGTTTGAGAAATTGAATCTTATAAACAACCGAATAGCTCTAAATGAGAGTGCTTGGTTGAAGGAAATATGCTGGAATTCTTCAAATTGCCGCTTATATTACTGACAAATTCGAATTAAAATAAGTCAATCTTCTCTGAATAAACTCAGGATACTTTCTAATAACTTAGAGAAAGTATGCAACGTACGGTTTTTGTACCTCACTTTAAAACCTCTATTGGGATAGTTTACAAGCTAACAAGCTCACAACTCGTGACATTACAAGCCGACCCAACTTCTTATAGAGAAATTATACAATGTACTGTTTTAGTGCCCATTTTTAAGCCTCTTTTGGGATAGTTTACAAGCTAACGAGCAGACAAGTCGCGACACTACAAGCCGAACCATCTCCAGATGCTTCCTAATGGAAGAAGTATAGAATGTAAGGTTTTTGTGCCCCACTTTGAAGCCTCCATCACATTGGGATAGTTTACAAGCTAACAAGCTCACAAGTCGCGACACTAAAACCTCAACCCCTCTCCAATCGTAGAGGAGTTCGTTGGATAGACGATTGACCTGGGCATAGGGTTACCATATGGAAAGTTTTAAAGTCCTGACAAAAGGTCTGATTCCCACAGAAAAGTCCTGAACTACGAAAATGTAATAGCTGTGTAATACAAAGCATAAAATATGCCTGTATTAAGTACAAGAGTGAATGCAAGTTCTATGCCTCTCAAAGGTTTAGACACTCACATGGCTGGGCACCATACATTGAGAAAATATGTTCATCTATCTAGGGTATTTGTCCTCCTACTGTCACATATAAGATAAGCTACCTTAGTAACTCATCAAAACATAACCTTGATAGGGTGATTAAGATCCAAATAAAGCTGTAAGGTGTATGGAAACAGTAAATAAATAAGATTTATTCAGACCATGAATCAAGAGACTTGGTATCCGAAATGTACCTTGCTTGTATGTGTATGAAGCTACTCTTCATGTAAAAAAGTAATATATACCAAAATCTTGACGTAAATGATTATATTATAATGAAGTCGAAGAGATTATTACTTGGTGAGTCATAATAGTAGTTTATTCCAACAATAACCTGATTCTGTTGGTAGGAAACTCTACAACAATCTACCGCAGAGATTATAGAGATATTAAAAAACAAATTCGAAAAATATCTAGTTGGTTGATACAGCTTTTTATGCTTCTTTACATCAAAATAAGTCTCACATCAACTAATTTTGGGAACAAGTTTGTGTATAAGGTTGGTTATATTTTATGTATATAATTGTTGACTTGACTTGTATTACACTCCTCAACCGGAGTCTCCAAAACGTGATGAGAAATTAAAAGAATGGTGGGTCAAATGGAAGAGGGGCTCTTGTGCCTCAATTTAGCCCAAAACAATTTGTGTTGTAAAGTAATAAAAATAAAGACAATTTAAGTAGAATTAAAAGTAGAAGCGTATTGCCAAAACGTTGATCGAAGTGACGGAGGAGGGGGCACCTCTGCGCTTAGTCAATAACAATTGGGCAGTTACCACACCAACTGATACAGTGTTGCAATATCTCCTACTCCCAAATCTCGCCAGTCCCAGTGGCCACTGTAATAGCCCGATAGCTAGTGGTTAGGAGTAATTTTGCTCACTTAATCTTTATTGATTAAGATTAATAATTGTATTCCCCCCTTTTTTTTAATTCGTTTGAATTCGGCCAAATTTGCGGATGATTTGATATCAAGGGTTAAGCCTGAAAGTGTTTTTCTTCAGTTTAATTTTGATAATTTCCTTTTAAGCAATTTTTGATTAATTTGTTATTCCTAGACAGCTGAAGTGTTCATGAATTAATCTGAAGGGTTAAGCCAAATAGTCACTGTTCTGTTTAAATTTTGCTTATTTATTTTGTTTTACATTTAATGTTGATTATTCTTTGGGAGACACAATATATGTGTTAAAATTCAGTTGTCCATCATTTATCTTGTTCACCCTCACCTAGAAAAAGTTGCTCACCCCAGTATTGGTAACCAGAAGGTGTCCGGTTACAGTACATATTTTTCAATGCTAAATTATTCATTCATTTGTTAAGTGCAATGTATTTATTCATTAAAATGTTATCGCACCTGAGCTTGCTGAGAATGTTCTAGCAAATCATCTAGCGATCATTTGTTCGATGTAGGCCTATTTCTTGTTCATTAAAAACTAGTTTCATTATTGATTATTCAATGACAAAAGGTTCAACTCGGACACTTAATCTCAATTAAATTGTGACATCACTTTTATTCAAAACAAAAAGGAAGAAGTTAAGCTTTCAAAGTTCAAAGAGAAAAATTCCAGACATCAGTAAAACTACTGAAACATTAAAAAAAAAACTTATTCACTTGTTTTCAAAGTGATAGTAAAAGTTAAATCAAATATAAAAAGTCATACATAAATCGCATGATTGATTTTTCCTGCATTCACTGCATTCCTTCCTGAGTTAAACAAGAGTATTTCTACTATATCTTTAATTACTGAGAATAATCATCATTGAGACTTGGATTTTTTCGAGCAACTACTTTGTATAGGGCCTACTAACATTCTACAAGAAATTCAGCTTTACCCTAATTTGTTACAACAATGTCTATTTTTTGCATTCATTGCCTGAGCAAAATCAGATTGCGGCGTGCTACTGCCATAGATTAGGGAGTAAGTAAGGTTCGTCTATGCTACTTCACTGCCATTTTGTTCAGCATTACACACGACGTGGCAACACCGTCGCCGAACTTTGCCGAGACACTCCGACCGTCCCCGAAGACAACACCTCCAAGCCGACTTCCCAATACGTTTCTGCTTTTAATTCCACTATAACTACGTATCTATCTCCCCCCCCCCCTGATTTAGTTCTGAGTCTTGTTACTTGACATGCTCTCCCCTCCCATCATGGACCTGATTCGGTTTGTGGTGTCAAGGCGTGTTGACTTTCTAGCTAGTAAACTGGCCCAATGCAATCGTGATTCACACAGTTTTTATGAGCTCTAAAAAATGTCTGTTTTTTTAGATTGTATTGTATGAAGTAATAAAGATATGAAGATTAATTTGTTGTGTTTAGTATTCACTAACTGGTTGCAAATTTTCAAGTAATTCTAGCAAATTATTATAAATTTTTCTGGTAAAACGAATAATTAAAGTTCCTAATCCTCACTTTAAAACAATTCTGAATCACGGATATATGCCTGGAATCGATTTTTTTTTTCTTTTTCTTTTAGGTATGATTTATATATTCTATATTGTACAATTTATTATGATTTGGTAATTTTGTGCAGCTTCCACCAGGTGGGAAAAATATTTTTTATGCCTAGGTGTAAACTTGATTCCAAATAGTATTTTTCACAGTATTGGTACAAATTTTAATTCAAAAAATTTTTCAATTGATTTTTATGGTATTAATCCAATTTATCAGCTTTTATTTGGTATTCACAATATTATTTACAAGCTTTACAACGCATTTCTATGACAATTGAATTATTAATTCTGTTGACTCATTTATTAATGGGGAGCTATTCATGTAATAATAATTACATGATGCACTTTTTAAGAACTTTTCTTACCTAACATAGATGAAAGAACATGCGATAGCTTAAGAGTCCCACAACCAATACCTTCATTTTGGAATACATCATGTGATTCATGAATGGTTTATGTAACAATATTATATAACATGTTTACAATAGTAATTAGCACAACATGTATGTAGTATTCTAACATTATAACATGCATTTTCTACTTCATCAGCTCTATCAAATATATGATATTCTTATTGATAACGTTTATCACTTATTAGAAATGAATATGAATTTCCCATTGATCGAGTTTCTTTATTATTTATGAAGAAAGAATGCTCGGTTTCACTCAAAAATACAGTTAAAACAGTTATTATTGTCAAAGTACCGAAATGGTTCATGTTTTACTGAATCATACATTCAAATAACTAAGAATATTGAATATTTTGGATATTTAATTATTAATTTTATGGAACATTGACAGTTGAAAGATATCAACATTAAATCAGACACAGTCATCATTCAGAAAACATTGAAAAAATCATCAGAAATGATATGTATAATGACATCGTCATATGATTATCTTATAATTTAACATCGAATTGCATGAAAACACACATAAATTACAGTTTAGATAAAAAACCAAACCCTGCATTTCCCTTTATCCAGAACCCAAAGTGAATATAAGTAACTTATCTGTCTACAAAGTTCTAAAAAATAACATTGAGCACATATTATGTAAACGAAGAGAAACATTTTGATAATAGGAGGTGATAAAATATATTAAAGAAAAACATCAATTATGTCTAAAAAGTTGTAAATGATGCACTCTAACCTCGTTTATCCAGCTTTGATCATAAGATAACTTAGATAATTCGAATCATATTCAATAGGATTCATTATTACTATAATTATTGTGGAATATCAAAAGTCAATATCTTATTATTCCTTGCCTATTTTTATATTATAATTATTATGTAATGAATGATAATGTCTCAATATATCAGTATGAGCCTTTACATATAATTACAGTCATGAGCTACTCATATAATTACATGAACTTACAAAAATCATCTTTATACACTTAAAATCATTATACAGTCATTTGATAACCATCGGATTATCAAAATCTTTTGTTTACCAGATTGATTAAGGACCTTATAAGTCTGGATAAACGAGATTTTACTGTATTATGCATTCCAGTAAGTGATCGCAGAATATTTTGTTAAATATTATATCCTGTTATCACTAACACCCAATAGGAAAAAAACAATGAAACATTGAACAAAACTTATTATAAAAATACAGTGTTGTGAATAAGGTTAGGAATTATTATAGATTTATGAAGTTGACTGTGTAAGACAACTATAGTTTATACAAGAATTTTGAAAGTTCGTTTTAAATGTTCTGTACATCAAAATTTTAAATACTTTCATAGAATGAAAAAAGAGAAAAAACATCAAAAAGTGCGACGAAAAATGAATTCGGTAAGAAACTACATCGAAATATGTGTTAGTAAAGGATATAATGTAGTATTTATAATTTTCTAATACTTACTTACCTGTTTTCTCGGTTCCTGAAGAACTACTATACTATGGTTATGAAAATGTACCTCAACTCAAATATTATATTGAACTGTTTCTTGTGACCTTTATGCTTTGTCCAGTGTTTGAACCCATGATATAATATACGCTAGAAGAGTGCATGATCTCCAGGCCTAATAACACTTTAATAAATGCAAATTGTTTTGTGGTTGATAGATTCAACAATAATTAGGCGTGTGATTTTACAATAATTTCATCTGTGCAGTACCTATTCGAATTTTTCAGAGTACAGTATTTAAGAGATATGGAAATAGAAGTGGTGATCAAACTGTGAGAATAGAAAATTATTGAAATTTGATAAACAAATCCGAAACTACAGTACTTTGAGATTTTAAACTTGTGTCAATTAATAGATTGAAAAGTTTGAATCGATTCTGGAAGATGTAACGAACCAATATAATCAAAATTGTAATAAAAATCAACATTCAATGAAAATCTATAGAATCTAATAATAATCTGAATAAGTATTCAATAAAACCATTGAGATAAATGAGAATAATCGCAATAATTTCATATAATAGAAAGTAATAAGAATATAGGAACAATAGATAATCTTTTCTAGCAAAATAATCAATCGACAAAATATTAGAAAAAGAGATGTATATATTAGATATATATAGTGAAATTTTGAAAATGGAGGAAGCTTAACTTACAAGTCAACTTTCATTTGGTTTTATTGAGAGTCAAATACGATCTGAAATCAAATGCGATAGAACTTTAGCTTTCGTATGGAAGATAGCGATAAAATAAAAGCCGTACAATCTCAGGTTTGTAAATTTTAAGAGCACCTACGATTTTTTTAGTAGTTTCAAGCATGCATTTGTCAGCAAAATAGAAATTCTTTATAAACCTAACAACTTTATCCCCATCAAAATTTATATCCCGAAATCCCTTTCAAGGAATAACATATTTATCTGAAACCATCCGATGGTTCCATGTGTCACATTGTTTCAAAATTGTTAGGAATAAGTTACAGGACTCGAATTTGACGTTGAGAAATTGGGACATTTTAAAGAGAGATCATCATGAAAATACTTTCTTGTTTTGTATAAATTATAATAATTATAATAATAATAATAATAGTTATTATTTTGTATAAATTATTTACTTGAAAAAAAATTAATTGTTGCTAATAAATCAGAATCTATCATATAACTGACACGTTATAGAATGAAGATATTATTAAAATAAAGTTACAGAGCTTGAAATTCGAAGTTAGAGAGTTAAAAAAAATGTTGGCAAAAAGGATTATGAGAATACATTCAAAATAAATTTATTTAAAAGATTTTTTGTTGATATTTGTAAAGATTCTGTTATGTCAAAGTTAGTCATAAAACTGGCAAGTAATAAAATAGAGGAGAACTTTCCATAATAAGACAATATCATTATTGACAATATACGTTGAAATATATTTATTTTTATAAATGTTATAAAATAATAAGAAGAAATAATAAAAGACGGAATGGATCTCCTAAATCAGGTTGAGATAATTGATTTTCAAATTCCTTTTACAAGGAATGTACGCCTCAAATTCCTTGTACGCCTGGTTTTTCAGTTGTTCATCGTCATTCAGTAGCTTTCGATAGGGGCCCTAAGGCTAGTATTACACATACGCAACAGTCTGGTAACCTTTGGTTTTTACTCAGCTGTAGGGACATTGATATGGAGCTCTTCACACTCATCCTATTTTTTTAAATCATATTATGATACAACATGAGTATCCCGGGTTAAAGACACCCGTTACCTGACCACCAAGTATGGGTGAAACAAGCCTTAGGGCCGCTAATAAATCAATAGCTACTGAATAATTCACTAAACGGCTGAGAAACCGGGCATGAAAGATTTTATAAATTTTGAGGACTACAATAAATTACAATCTCGGGAAGTATCAAAATTAACAAAAACTGTACAACCTACCTTGGAAAAATCGTGAAATTGTAGAATTTATTCCCTCTATCATCTGCTCTATTTTTCAGCTGTTTTATGTTCTAGCCCTAGAAATATTTTTATTTCCATCGAAATACACAAAATACTTTCCATTGAAATCACCAGCTACTTGCGTCCATTGAAATGGCTTATTGTAAATGAAAAATGTACTTTGTTCAAGTTGATTTACGGCGGGTAATCGAAGGACTAGAAATCGAAAAACTGTACATTTCCCGCGAAAACCTCTCGAAATATACACATATATATTGTGAAGATATAGATATAAATATATGGTTACATTTCCCGCAAAAACCTCTCGAGATATACATATTTATTGTAAATATATAGATATGTCGGATTGTTTAGTCTCGAGATGTACATAGGCTACATATATATAGTGGAGATACATGGTAATATTGAATATGGTATAGTGAAGATGGTGGGTTATAGAAATATAGTGAAGATATAAGTATATGGTGGGTTATAGAGGTGATATGAAAGACTTTATATAAATTAAACATATTTGGAATGACACTAGCTGCGCCTTTATATATATATATATATATACAGGGTGGGGGAAATGTTTGGAAACGGCTTAATATTTCATATACAAAGGTGATTTTGCGGTAGGTATGATTGAGGATCCTACTCAAATTGAAAATACTATTTTACTGTGACTTTAAAAATCTGGTCCGCCATCTTGGAACCGCCATTTTGAATGTAACTTTTTTTTTTTAAATAGGAAGGGGGTCATGCGATACATGATTTCAATACGGAATTTTAAGACAAAATGAATGCCGAAAACCGCACATCGATATGTCAACCCGTTTCGGAGATATTTACATTATTAATCGATACCATGAAAAGCAGAAATGAAATAAATAAGTACATTAAAATCTTACCTATCAAATTTTTTGTTAATAGTGTTTGCTAATAAACATTAAAACCCAATTATTTTAATAAATGTTCAAACTGTTTTCCTTCAGCTGTTTGACAATGTGCTAATCTTAAATAATAGCCATCAAGCACATTTTGAATCATTTCGCGTGGAATTCTGTTAGCCACTTCAGTTATACATTCTCTCAGTTCATTAATTGTTGCTGGTTTCTTTTTGTACACATTGTCTTTCATGTAGCCCCAAAAGAAATAATCAAGTGGAGAGAGGTCAGGTGACCTAGCGGGCCACTCTATTGCACCTCTACGACCTATCCAGCGTTGGGGAAATGTTTGGTTCAATATATCCCGCACTCCTAATGCATAATGAGGGGGCGCCCCATCTTGTTGAAACCACAAGTTATGTAACTCTTGTCCGTTGATGTTCTGGATGGCTGGAACGATCAAATTTATTAACATGTTCTCGTAAATGGCACCTGTTAAATTATTCTCGATAATAAATGGTCCTACAATGTGACCATTTACCATACCAGCCCATACGTTTAATTTTTCAGGATACTGTGTATGACCCTCCTTCATCCAGTATGGGTTGACATCGGTCCAGAAACGATAGTTTTGCTTATTTACATTGCCGTTAAGCATGAACGTAGCTTCATCCGAAAATACTACATTATTAAAGAAGTTTGGATCATTGTCATACTTGTTCATCATTATGTCACAAAACTCTACCCGGCGGTCGAAATCATCCTCATTCAGTTCTTGTAATACATGAAGCTTAAACGGATGGAAATGAGATTCCTTAAGAACTTTTCTGACAGAACGAGTAGACATACCATGTTCCTTGGCAACGCTTCTAGTTGATGTATGCGGATCTTCAACAAATGATTGCATTACCTCTAAAGATTTTTCATTGTTGGTGGCAGTATTTGTTCTTCCAGTGCAAGCACGATCAGTCACTTTGCCCGTTTCTTGAAACCGCTTTACTGTCTTAAAAACAACACTTTTACTAATTGGATTTCTGTTGGGAAATGTTTCGTTAAATAAATCAGAAACTTCTTGGTAAGACCGTACTCTATCTCCATAGCCGCGCATCATTAACAAAGTTATTCTCTCGGTTTCATTTAAAAATGCCATTGCGAACGACTTTAAACACACTCACTACTTCATGATTGAAAAAGAATTCATTAAATCAGTTGGATTATTACAGATGATTTTAGGTTGATATCATGATTATTGTTGATATTATGATATCCAGAGTCAGATGTTCATCACGCGAAATGATTCAAAATGTGCGGTTTCATTTAAAAATGCCATTGCGAACGACTTTAAACACACTCACTACTTCATGATTGAAAAAGAATTCATTAAATCAGTTGGATTATTACAGATGATTTTAGGTTGATATCATGATTATTGTTGATATTATGATATCCAGAGTCAGATGTTCATCACGCGAAATGATTCAAAATGTGCGGTTTCATTTAAAAATGCCATTGCGAACGACTTTAAACACACTCACTACTTCATGATTGAAAAAGAATTCATTAAATCAGTTGGATTATTACAGATGATTTTAGGTTGATATCATGATTATTGTTGATATTATGATATCCAGAGTCAGATGTTCATCACGCGAAATGATTCAAAATGTGCTTGATGGCTATTATTTAAGATTAGCACATTGTCAAACAGCTGAAGGAAAACAGTTTGAACATTTATTAAAATAATTGGGTTTTAATGTTTATTAGCAAACACTATTAACAAAAAATTTGATAGGTAAGATTTTAATGTACTTATTTATTTCATTTCTGCTTTTCATGGTATCGATTAATAATGTAAATATCTCCGAAACGGGTTGACATATCGATGTGCGGTTTTCGGCATTCATTTTGTCTTAAAATTCCGTATTGAAATCATGTATCGCATGACCCCCTTCCTATTTAAAAAAAAAAAGTTACATTCAAAATGGCGGTTCCAAGATGGCGGACCAGATTTTTAAAGTCACAGTAAAATAGTATTTTCAATTTGAGTAGGATCCTCAATCATACCTACCGCAAAATCACCTTTGTATATGAAATATTAAGCCGTTTCCAAACATTTCCCCCACCCTGTATATATCATGGTAACGGGTTTTCTTTAAAAAGGACCTTGTATTGAGACCTGTGTATGGGAAGCAGTGTAGACTTCTTTTGTCCACAAGTGGATTTACGGGCAAAAACTTGGCTGTGTGCCTCCTTCCCCCTCCCCACATTCTTTCCTTTCTATTCCCCACTCCTCCCTATCTCTTTCAATTCTCCCCCCCCCCACCGACAACTACCAAACCTCTTCTCATTAAACTCAACCGAAATATTTCACGGCGTATTTCTTGGGTTTCGGTTTCAGATGTCAAACCGACTTGATATACTTCCGTTACACCGCTTCCTGGCTTGTCGAAGATCTCCAAATCCGTATGATAAAAGCAGTTTTGAAAAGGACTGTACTGACCACGTGATAAAAAGAGTCTATCAGGTGTGTGTGGGACGCTATTGAGGAATTTCAGATTTGGTAGAATATGGGAGAGTAATAATAATGAGAGAGAACCCTGAATTGGAAAAAATACTTAGGAACTTCACATTTGGTGGGCTTAGTACATGGGAGAAAGACTTGAGTAATCCTAGAGAACCTTGAATTAAAAATACTTCTTTCTTAACAGCCTTCTACTTAATTTGTTTTCCCCTCACTTTTATAATATAAAAAAAATAATAATAATATTCTAGTTGTTTAAAAATTAATTATTTTAAAATATATACTACCATATGAGGAGATGGAAACCCCTTTCCACCCACTGTGGTTGCACACGTACTAGGAAGGAGTTCTAATAAAATTACGATAGAAGGAAAGGTTGAAGGATTTAATGGGCAAAAAGGAAAGGTAAACAGCTATTTTTCCAAAATCAAAGAACAGAAAAGTAGTTGCTCTTTATCCTATAATTTCTGATGTCATTTTTCATTTTCTTGTTTAATTTACTATTGTTGAGGTATTGATTGGGAATTTTGTTAATAATTTCAGTAATTATGTGTATTAGCTGTCTCCTAATTGATTTAATCTAGTTTTATAGATCTGAAATTGACTTTAATTATTTTGATCTAATTTTTGTGATAAACAAAATCAACAACAATAAAATATTGCAGAGATTGAAGTCGTTAATTACAGTTCAAATTAATATTTTAATTAATGATTCATTAATAATGAGGACCGTATTAATGATCACTATTCAGGCCTCCTTATTTGGATTTGGGAAGGGCTTAAATATTTTGTGATCACAAAGCAGCAACTGTTCGTTTTGGGAATTGGGTGCTTCCACAGTGGAGCATCCAACACTCGTTGATAATCATCATAAAAAATCTAAGACCGGGTTCACACGAGCTACAATCACGCGATTGAAGCCAGAGCAATTATGGAGAGTTGCGCGAGTCTAGTAGAGCACAGGATCACATTGTGCAGTTTCCACGAGCTACACTTCGTTGCGATGTAGCCGGCCTGTAACCGATTCTTCTAGAATTGCGCGCTTGTAGCCAAAGTAATTACCGTTTTTAACTCAACTAGGAACAAAAAAAAAAAAAAAAAAAAAAAAAAACATTAAATTTTGGATTTTTGAATTTTTTTAAATCCTAGCGTACTCAGTTCATTGTCGTGAATACGTACAAACTTGAGATTTTTTCTAGCATGAATGTTAACATTTTTAAAGAATATTTGTTTGAACTCCATAAGTTGCCGTTATACCAAGTGATCCATGAAGGTCTGTCTTTTATAGCATAAAAATGTTAATTTTAGAGAGAGAAAAATTCATATTGGTTTGGCTTAAGGAGGCTGAGCGCAGTAGCATAAGACTTTAAAAAATTTGAATATTTGAAATTTTCATGGTTTTTTGTATCTGTATTACGAAAAAAGTCGGCGACAGCTCTGCAATTCATAATTGCTTTGGCGAGGCTGTTGCCCAATTGCTCTGACTACAATCGCGCGATTGTAGCACGTGTGAACTCGGCCTAACAAGAACATGTTCAATGATCCTTTTTCAACCATTGATTATTAAACATCATTAGGCATCATTGATTATTAAACTACATGATACAGTATACAGTAATTATTATTTATTGCGAGAGGCAACAAGTTACGTTGAAAAATCGAATCGTTTCTTGTGTATTTTTTTTGGTAGGATGAAGCCCACATAGGTCTGAGACCTGTGCGTGGGTAATGAGTTGGATGACGGTGATTGATGAGTTGGACCTACATTTTTAGGTGGGTTTCAAACCACCGGGAAGTGATGTTACAGCAGAGAATGTGTCTTTTTTGCTGGCCAATCTAATCGGTCACCGTTACAAACAGGACCAACGAGAACGCAGCTTATCTATCTGATTGAACAGATACCTGCTACGGCTCGCGGCTATCACTGTTAATAATTGTTTTTTATCACAAGTTTATATTTTAACTTCCATTGTCATCCAAATATGACATTAGATGTATAATAAACCATTCATATTGACCCTAAATAACAATTTTCAGCTTGTTACTACCATCTGTCAGTCCCCAAGCATTTAGCAGCGTAGAAGAAAAAAGTTTCTATATGATTCTTCATCCACCGCAGCGGGATGAATAGTAGGTCTTTCGGGGTTGTAAGCATACGACTACACGGGCGTTTATGGGAAAAGTTCACAACGAAATGATAGAGCGACCAACTTTATGCGCTAGTAAGGTAGCCGAAGGCCAGATAGATACATCTATAAAGATTTGTACCGAAGTATGTGTATATAACTATATAAATACTGTTAGATACTTTCTTGTGTCTATAGTTCACGTCAGCTGAAACATTTGCATACTACCTATACAACCGCAAGAAAGCTAACGGCGATTTTGAACACAGATTTTAGTAAGAAAGTTACTTCAAAAATGGCGGAGAAGGCAAGTCTTTGCTTATTGATCAAGTCGAGTAAGTTCAGGTCATTCTGTTATAGCTGAAAACACAATTTTGGAGTCTGTTCAGGTTCAGGTCAGGTTAGAATCATTTTGTAAGTGCTTGAATAAAATTTATATTATATTTTCCGTTCCCTTATTCCGTTCATAGTTCTATTCCTTGTTATAAGAGTAGACTAATGTTTTTATTATGAATTGTAGAGTTCATGGGAGTCTTATTCACTAGCAAATTTTACCGGTGGCGTCTGATTGGTCCATTTAAATTCATAGACATTGACATTTGAATACACCAATTAGAAGCCATCGCCAACATTTACCGGTAAATGAGAAGGCTCCCATGAACTCTATCAATGATTCCCGAATATGTCTTCTTTTTTGAGGATGAAGCCCACATAGGTCTGAGACCTGTGCGTGGGTAATGAGTTGATGGTGATTGATGAGTTGGACCTACAGTTTTAGGTGGGTTCCGAACCACCGGGAAGTGATTTTACAGCAGAGAACAGTGTCTTTTTTTGCTGGCCAATCTAATCGGTCACCGTTACAAACAGGACCTACAAGAGCGCAGCTTATCTCTCTGATTGAACAGATACCTGCTACAGCTCGCGGCTATCACTTCCCTAAAGTTTGTTGGTGAAAATAAGGTGCAATATTGATATCATAATGCCAGATTTATTCGGAAATCCAACCAGAGACTTTAAGTTGGATTGTTAAAAACACTGCATGTCAGCCGTCTTACAATTTCAGGTGGGTTCCGACCACCGAGATAAACTGAAAAGATAGCACTATCTTAATATATAATTCTTAATATATAATTCCGTAAGTCAAATTTTTGTAAAGAAATTGTGAGTGACTGGATGGCCGTAGAAGGATGGGAGGGGTCTTATTTTAAAGGTCTTGACGTGAATTTTGAGGGAAAACTATTCATTTTTCTTATTTTTTCACCATAAATTCGCAACAGAATAAAACTTTTCCCATTAAAACAACATGGGGTTTAATTTGTTTACATCTTTTGAAATTAAAACAGCTGTGCCACAGAGTTGTCATAGTTGTATATCTGTGTACTCATAGCCAGCTGTACTTTTTATGAATTCAGTTTGTTTACTTTTAAACTACAGCAGGGGTCAGGTTTGGTTAATGGCGTGCGGTTAATCGTATTAAGCATGTTTGAGAAATGCATAAAATTAGAAATTATTACGGGATCTGGAAAGGGAAATATAATATTTTTGCCTAGAATAAAGCTTATTTCAACAGATCCTAACATGCCTTTCCACATGTCAAGACTGCAATTTCCCTTACGACTTGCCTTTGCTATAACTATCAATAAGGCACAAGGCCAAACCTTCCAGAAAGCTGGAGTTTACTTAGATAAACCAGTTTTTACACACGGACAGTTATATGTTGCATTTAGCAGAGTAAGGTCATCAGATGGAATCAGAGTATATATGGCAAATACAGGAGAACAGAACAATACAGAAAACAATTCATATACAAAAAACATAGTTTATCAAGAGGTTCTGACTAATTATCAAATGCAATAAGTAAGTAGTGATTTCTATTCATGTAAATAAAACTTGAATTAAACCAAATTTTAATTGTTTTTTATACTTATTATTTTCAAAATAAAAAAGTTTACTGTTTTAGAGGCTATTGTCCCTAAAAACCACCATTTAAATGTAAATGTATCTACTGTATATAATATATTGTATACAGTTTGTGTTGTAAACTATATTATAATGCTAGAAAATCATTGCTTATTTATAAATGACCAATGAAGGTTGATAAAAAATTTATGTATTTTGGTTTTTTAGGGGCTCTTGCCCCTACAAGCCCCTAGTCGAAATCTAATTAGCTAAATTACTATTATTATTGTTACGATTTCAATATTAAAAATTGTTAGCACTATTAAGTTTATCCCAGAACTAAGATGAAACAAAGTTGCAAGTCATAATAACATTTTTTGTCAACTTTTCCATTTCTAAAATGGCCGTGCAGAGATGAAATTGAGAAGGTAACCACCTCCGCTGCTGTGACGCTAATAAACTGTGAAATGCTTTTACAGGTCTGGGTGCCCTCTCTTTTCGCTCCTCACTCTTACACACTCACTCTTTCGCTCTTTCTCTTACTCCCTCACGCGCAAACACTCTCTCTCTCTCTTATTCACTCACCACCTCACTATTCCTATTCCTCTCCTGAGTGCCAAGTACCGAAACAAGACCATTAGAAACGCTAAGTTGAATCCATATTGTGTGACCGCACTAATATAGTGAATTATATCTTTTAACAGTTTCACTCTTGCTAACTTTTGCGCAGCCATGACAGAAAAAGTTTGAATAGAATTAGTATTTTCACAGCTGAAATAATGGAATGAAGCTCCTTTATAGGGTCCCTTGGTAGAGCTGGAATGTGGGTTAAGAGGTTTTGTGTAGTATGGCAAAGAATGAATAAATTAATTATTCTACTTGACCTTCACCATTCTATTCTATTTATAAAATAATCATATTTATTCAGCAAGTATTATAAACATTACAAACATCATCATTACATATCACAACAATATATCTACAAATTTTATTCACTATTACAACTGGTGTTTCAAAATATTGGAGGTTGCCTGATATAGAAAATATGTAACACATATAAGCGTTAAATTTTCTATTCCCAAATCAATATTGAAGTAACATTCAACAGAAGGTTGAATACCAGCTATAATAAACCGTTCGAGTATATGAGTAAAGCAGTTGTTTAATTGAGCCATTAAATTAATCATCTCATGAAAATAATAATTGAATGTCGTTAAATTGTTTAGTTAGAACACAATAGTATTAGTATTAATGTAAGAAATTGACTTAAAAAACCTCGCAGTTCGTAATGGACCATAGTTGAGCCATCACATTAATTCAGCTATGATCTTCGAGAAAACACTTTTCTGAGATCCTTGGATCGTATGTGGGCTTGGGATTCTAATCGTCCGGAAAAATACACTAAACTTGTGATTGTGGGTGAATAAATGAAACAATAAATAAATGAATAAACCGTTTTTGCAGAATTTTTCTGTATCAATTCATTTCTCTTTTATTCTTTTCTACATTATTAAATCTCTTATGTTGAGAGTTACGTATTAGTAGGCTGAGCTCCTTGTACAAAAAAACCTTGTACCCTTGCACGGTACCTCGCAGGACACACACACACACACACACACACACACACACACGCACGCACGCACGCACACACCCACTGCACGTTTTAACGGCATTCCAAACGCGAATCCAGAAAGCTAATTACAGTTGGCAGCCAGTAATGCGTTTTATTTAGAGGGCATCGATCACATGTTTGATGAAGCTTAGCCCCGAAACTACTGCTAGAGACTGCTCCATGGAATACCAACTCAGCCCACCTGCAACACAATTTGAAAGCGGGCGAAAAACCCTTGTAAATGGCCAACAGTGAGAACTAGGCACGTTCAAGAGTGAGAGGAAGAGCTTTTCAACCGTTTAGTGCGAATGGTTTAGGGGTGTGTGATGGTTGGCGGGTGGGGGATGAAGGGGAAATTGCTGTTAGAGACTCTCCTCGAAATGTGGGAGAGTGCAGGCGCGCGCGCGTGTGTGTGTTGTAGACTTCTGACGAGGGTTTACAGCGTAGTGGAAAGGATCACTAGCCGTGCTAGATAAGCTCACTACAGGCCACAGCGTTAAAACAAATGACAGGGAAGGAACTGCTAAGATAAAGGAGATTTTCTCTAATCGCCACCGCTTTCCCGCGCTTTAATTCGTGTTCGCGCGCACGCGGGAAGGTGAAGAGCGGGAAAAAGACGCGACAAGATGAGGCGTGAGGAAAAAGAGCGGGAATAAGACGCGGGAAGGTGAGGCGCGAGGGAAAAAAGAGCGGGAAAATTGAGACACAGCAAAAGTTTGATGATAAAAGTTACAATTCACCACCACACCATCGCAACGAAGAGGTGTTGATGTAATTCTCGAAGTGAAACTCTATAATAATAGTCAGCTGCTGGTCTCAGCACAGCCAATCGCCTTCCTGAATATTTCATAGCCGACCAATAGCGAGGAGGCAATTTTGGAGGAGCTAGCTCCCGGGAATCGTTTCACTCGATAACTGCAGCTCGAATGTCGCAAAAACGGGAGCCGATAAGTGTCCCGAAGAGTCGAGAGTGACTACAAAAACTATTACTAACCAATTTGTGCCAAATCGATTCTGTTCTTGATTCCCTGAGTGCTTTATTGTAAGTGATGCAGATGATTGATTGCGAATGTGATGTAGTTTTTGTTGTCATGCATCTGTGATCCACAAAATTATCTGGTCGCATCATGATTGAATTAGTTTAAAATATCGGATTATTTTGTTTGAATATGTCAATTATTTAATAATTATAAATTGTATATTATTGATATTAGAATCAATCTACTATCAAAATCATTAATCCAATGAAATCAATGAAAAACCGACATTTATTTCTTGAAACTTGAACAAAGAAGTATGGCGAACGTATCCATTGTGTTAGAAGTTGAATTAGGCAGTTTGAAAATAGAGCAATGAATTTCATCATTATTAAATGTTTTTTTATTATCAAATTAATGCACTTGAATAATTGTCTTGAAATTTATTTGGAAAAGCATTACAATTTTAAATTTAAATATTCAAGATAATAATAATAATAATATCGTGTGACCTGGCTGGCTCAGGTCTGGTGTCAGAGTTATCAGGTCGCACCTGAATAAGTTCAGGGCCTCTGACGTGACTTAATGACTGTTTTTTTAGGCAGCCGGGACCGACAGATTAACGTGTACTCCGAAACACTTAAGATCTACAATGTTTGAGCTCTACAATGTTTTGAAAATGAAATTTTCATCAGAGATATTCAGAATGAGTAGGATAAATTCAAGTCTATGATTAAAATTATGTAAATAATTCTGTTCAATTGCAATTTTATTAGAATTCTGTTGAAACAGTCAACATTTGATACATTATAGTTCTACAATTCACAGAAATCTTGAAATTTAAGCTCAATACATAACAAAAGGTGAGTGAGATGCACGAAATTTTCAAAATTGAGCCATGAAAATAAATATATTAAATGAATAGAAAAGATTCAAGTCTGATGGTTCAATATCTAGATGTTTA
Organism: Conomelus anceps; assembly: GCA_948455865.1. Classification (NCBI taxonomy): domain Eukaryota; kingdom Metazoa; phylum Arthropoda; class Insecta; order Hemiptera; family Delphacidae; genus Conomelus; species Conomelus anceps. The sequence continues at coordinate 2,186,255 of OX418219.1, forward strand.
TCTCTATAGGATATTTTCCAAAACTGAACAATCGTTCTGCTTTTGAAATTTCTTTGATTAAATTGAAATATCTGATTTCAAATAAAGAATACAATCATCTTGAAGTATATACTATGAAGTTTACACAAATTATAAAGTAGATATTCGAAGTTGTATGTGCTCCGAAAATGCATATGCCAATACATATGTGCTTTCCTATACATAAGCAATGATTGGGGTTGAACTTGATCTTTCATTGATTCGAAGTAAGGTCTTCTGATTTCCCGAGTGAAATAAGAGAACCAAAGTAGATCGTTCTTGTCAAATGTGGCCATCTCATTTTTATTAATCAAATTACAAGAGCAACACTGATATTTTCCAATCAGCGTTCAATATAGGCCGATTTCAAGCACGACACTTTGAAAGATTGAATGTTGAAGGACACTGGAAGCTGCGATGTAAACAAGAGGTGTTCAAAAAGAACAACAAAGTGGAAAAGTGCTTGATTTTCCCATGGTGAGGGGAAAACAGTCGTTATTAGTTTGAAGTTGAGGGGAAAAGGATGCATTATGGTTCCCCCGAAAGGGGTTGTTGTGTGTGGGGGGAGGGGAAGATATTCACGTGCAAATCAGGTCGGTTACAAGAGACAAAGTCAGGGAGTGGGAGGGAATGAGAGAGTGATGCCCATCTTTGTTGGGGAGTCGGGTTTTGAGGATGACGCCGGGGTAGGTATGACACAAAGGGATAGGGAGCCGGATCCCTGTTGAGCTGTCGTTGAGGGTCCTTAGGACACGGCGTGTGGCTCTGTTACCCCCTTCCTTTGATGGCCCCCTCTTGTGTCTCCCCCACATTCCTCTTTCTCTCACTCCCCCCCCCCCCCCACCACAACTGGTGTTTTGTGAACAGGCACTTCTTGCCACTTGGCATCTGATTTCACTTCATTATTACCTTTACCTCGCATTCCAGTGCATCAAATTTACGCCACCTTCTACTTGGATTGGTTTCTCTTGTTTTCCTTACACGAGGGGAGGGAGGCAAGGAAGGGGAAGGAGGAAAGAGGGAAGAAAGAGGGAGGAAAGAGGAAGAACAAAGGAAGGATAGATGGGTGATAGGAAGATAGAAGAAGGATAGAATGATGTACATTGGTTTCTCTTGTTTCCCTTACGCAAGGGGAGGATGGCAAGGAAGGGGAAGGAGGAAAGAGGGAAGAAAGAGGGAGGAAAGAGGAAGAACAAAGGAAGGATAGAGGGGTGATAGGAGAATAGAAGAAAGATAGAATGATGTAAATTGGTTTCTCTTGTCTCCCTTACACGAGGGGTTGGAGGCAGGTAAGGGGAAGGAGGAAAGAGGGAAGAAAGAGGGAGGAAAGAGGGAGGAAAGAGGAAGAACAGAGAAAGGATAGAGGGGTGATAGGAGAATAGAAGAAAGATAGAATGATGTAAATTGGTTTCTCTTGTTTCCCTTACGCAAGGGGAGGAAGGCAAGGAAGGGGAAGGAGGAAAGAGGAAGAACAAAGGAAGGATAGATGAATAGAAGGGTAAACTGATGTAGATTGGTTTTTCTTGTTTCACTTACACTAGGAGAGAGAAGACAGAGACCGAGAAACAGATGAGGGGAAGGAAGATAAAATAAGCAAACAGAGAGAACAGAGCTATGACAAAAGAAGAATAGAATGAGGAAAGAGGGATGATGAAAGAAGGACAGAATGAGGAAAGAAGGAGAATAAGAACTGGTGAGAGGAAGGAGGATAGAATGAAGAAAAAGGAGGTATAAAAAAGGGATAGAATGAGGAGAGGGATTATAGAAGAAGGATGGAATGAGGAGAGGGATTATAGAAGAAGGATAGAACGAGGAGAGGGATTATAGAAGAAGGATAAAATGAGGAGAGGGATTATAGAATAAGGATAGAATGAGGAGAGGGATTATAGAAAAAGGATAGAACAAGGAGAGGGATTATAGAAGAAGGATAGAACGATGAGAGGGGTTATAGAAGAAGGATAGAAAGAATGAGGACAGAGCAGGATTGATACAGGATAGAAGGAGAGTGCGGAGACGCCTCTAATAATTCTCTATTTCCCGAGTGGAGTGAGCAGTCCTCTCTATAGCCGTTTTGTTCCTGTTGAGTGAGCATCACCAATCACTTATCGCCACCTGGTTGGTAATAATTTGGCGCCCAATTACATTACAACCTGACACGTGAGATCAGACGGTCGGTCGTTGATCTTTGGCTATCTCGTACCTTTTGTCTTGAAAGATTTGTCGAGGTTTGTGATTCACTAAATTATTGCAAAATGATAACGTTTTTTGAAGAATAAAACCCACGTAGGTTTGAGACCTGTGTATGGGTAGTGAGTTTAATGATGGTGAGGGATCAATGGTGATTTATAATTATCTGGTGAATGTGATAGGATTTAATTTTATAAAAAAACTTATTACTTGAAGTGCAGGATGTCAATTCGCCTTTTGCATACCACAAGAGCTAGTACAATTTGTTGCAGTTTTTCATTTATAATAAAATAGGAAATAGTACAATTTACTATGAGTTGTGTGTAATGAGATATGTAATGATTTATGCAAGTTTCTTCAGTATATCTTGCTTTAAGGAGAGCTTCAAATGCCTATATAAATACATTTCATTTCAAGATTCTCTCGAGAAACTGAAGGAACGTTCATAAATATGTTTCCAGATCAGTAATCTGTTATCTGCTGTAAAATCACTTCCCGGTGGTTCGGAACCCACCTAAAACTGTAGGTTCAACTCACCAATCACCATCATCTAACCCATTACCCACACGCAGGTCTCAAACATTTGTGGGCATCATTCACAAAATAAAAATCACAATGTTTAAAATTTTTTAAAATCTCTAGCTTAATTTCTCAAGCTTTTTCTCTACCTGTGGAAAAATAAGTATTATATCAATACCAGTATTATACTTGATTATCTTAATTATGTTTGGTCATTTTGGTCAAGATATGGGACAACATATTCGAGTTGAAACGTTTTCTCTAAGAGATTAGTGGCGTTTTAGCCAAATTGTCGACTAATGGCTCTGCAGATAGCACAAAAGTAGTAGCTTGGCCACTACCTCAATTGAGTCAGCCTGTTTCCACTGAGGAGTGATGACGCCCCGTAATTTACTTTGCTGAGTTGGCACTACTGGCTCAACGTACAATGTTGTCACATTGCAGTGTTGCCATTCGCCCCTTATGTATTAAGCATAATAATTGAAGGCTAAGCTAATGAGAGCGATTATAATAATGGTTTGGTAGTGCCTACTCCTTATCACGAAGGGGTAGGGGGTTAAGGGGTCTACCCAGCCATCAATATTCATGGGCTTGGCGTGCTGATTTATGGGACTGACTGTTGCGTGTGGGGGTCCGTGTGTGAGTGTGAGCCGGGCCTCTAAACTCCGGTCATCAATGTGTGGAACTGGTCTGTTCGAGTCATCAACTATTGGTCTACAACTAGAACACATATTATGGCGGTAGTCTTATTAATAGCTTAGGTAGCAAAGTGATTTACATTGAATCAATTACTGAGGTTTCTGAGGTTAACGTCAATACGTGTGTCGTTAGCGTTTCTGTATTAAAAAATTATTTTTTGGAGAAATTGTAAATTATTTTTAAACTTCTAGTTCTGTGTACAGTTGACTTCACGCACAGAATAAGGGTAATAAATTGCAGAGGAACATACTCGATGTACTCAATAATAATCATAATCGCAAAATTAAACACAATTATCAGAGCTAACCCTTGAATCTATTTGTGTAGTTTATTTCATGTCTGTCTTCCACAAATCGTAGCTCTGTATCTCACAAAGGCTGTGTTTCTATTTTCCATACAGCTGAGATGTTCAAACAGATAAGATCTCTCATGTCTGCTGATTGAATATATACAACAATATTAATTGAATTTGTGTAATTATTATCATCTACTTAATTATCACTTGTTATTATACTTAATTGAAATTTCAGAGATTATTTATTTTTTCAAATATTGATTTTTTATGAATGATAACTTAATTAACCAGACGAATAAGAGGGCCCGAGTGCTAACTTTAAATGTGATTCCAATAGTACATACATGATGGAGACGACTATTTTAGAAATAATATGTTCCTATAGAAGTAGGCCTAATAGCCTTACTTTTTTTTTCATTTTAAATGTCTTTTAAATGCAAGAAAATTTCGAAAATCCTTACACATAAATCGCTAGGCATTGTTTAAAGGAAGATCCATGCAAAGTTTCATTCAAAGGTTAATTCTATAATGAATAGTAATGTGGTTTCACAACCACAATAATTATTGGAAACAGTGAGACACAAGTTCAGGTTGTTACACCACTATCAATCTCAAACAAACTAAAACTGAAGTACAGAGTAGCTTGATATTTCATTTCATTTTTATCTGCATCAAGCAGCACTACATATTCAAGCAATGCTTGATAGCATTTGACATGTCATATTTTAAAATATGTACTGTGGGTCGTCTGACGATGCTCTAGACAACAGAGCGAAACGGCCGTCACGCCATAACGTGAGTTAATTTCCATTCAAAAGTTGTTTTATTAAGTTTATATTACATATTTTAAAAGTAAAACATACAGCTGTTCTATAAAATTCAACATTTTCAGAACATACATTGTTTTTTTGCAAAAACTGTATGTGATTAGGCAAGTTAGGTAGGCAGGTAGCATTAGGATTTTGTCTTCCATTTCACAGAAAACAACTGAACACACTCTTCCATGTTGTAGGGTGCAGCGCCAATCAATTTTCCCTTCAATGCACTTTTGAACTGTCTGATTTCACTGATCATTTTAATTTCCGTGGGTAGAGCATTATATATTTTAAGTCCGCTATAGAGTTGTTCCTTCTCCAAAGTGGTAGTTACCAGATATATTCTAAACACAGAATAATACCATTAACGTAGGGAGAAAGTGTCTACATACATATGTGTCTACACATAGACAGTGTCTACATGTATATATACAATATTACAATCTTATTATACAGCTTGGAGGTAAGGCTCAATTCTGATCTGAAAGGAACTCTTGGACACTACAAAAGACTTCATCTACTAAATATTTTCTCAATTTTGTTTTTTAAATACTTTAATATATCCAAGACTTTTCAGAAACTGTGGTAGCTTGTAAATTTTTCTACCAATATAACTAGGTTTTTGTTCGAATAAACTACTATTGTGGCTCACCAAGCTATAATTTCACAGCTCCCTGTATTATGATCATGTATGTGAAGATTTTATTTATATCAGTATCTATTACATATAAAGTAGCTTCATAAACATACAAGCAAGTTACAGTTGGGAGGCGAAGCCTCTTAATTCACAAGAATAACTACAAAAAGTGGGAAAAGTAAAATTGAGCTTTCAAATTCAACAGAGTTTTGAAATGTTAAAAAAATAAATCAAATCAAAATTTATTCAATCAATAACATAATAATTACAAAATCCTTTCAGTTGAACTTCATAAATACAGAGTATTTTATAAATAGATGAATTAATTTATTTTTAAGAATATTAGTATGACAAGAACGGCATTACTGTAGTGCACCTATAATCTAATACTGTAATCACCATCCACTAGTTATAGACATATGTTTAAAGACATATATTATATGTTTTAATTGTGACTGGGATATTCCAGAGTAGGCAAGTTCCTCCCAAACTTTCGGGGCAGCCATCAAAAAACCAAAACCCAAAATTCGCTTTGTTCAGTTGGCAGCAACTCTAGCAGCATAATAGTAAGTGACGGTTTGATTTGCGTGCCAAGCTAGCGCCGCTTTCTTATCTGTCGCCAAAGATCTACGGGATGGTCACGCTAACGTGGGGCACGCCACGAAACCCCATCCCCCTTCACAGAAAAAGGGGGGTAGCTTACTCCAAGGTTTAGACGGGCAAACCCTTCTAACGAATTAGCAAATTGGTGCCACCTCCCCCACATCAGTGGAACCACCACAATAGGCGTTCAACCACAATCTCCCCCACCACCACCCTAAAACGGTTCTACCAGGGAACTGTCAAACGTCAAACTTTGATTAGAAACTTTTTCTCTACCTCATGAAAAAAGCTAACCCTCAATGTTTCCAACTTGTCAAATATCTTAGATCAACTGTCCTTTTTTTGGTAACCAATACTCGAATAATTTGAGTTGGTTTGACTGTGACAACCAATTTTTTTTTTGTTTTAGGTGGAAGAGAAAAGGAAAGGTGAAACAAAAAGGAGAAAATGAAGGGGAAGGGAAAGGAGAAAATAAATGTAGTAGAAAGAAAGGGAGGGAAGATCACCCTTGCTGGGGGTTGGTAATGTTTGAAACACCCTCTCTTTTTTCTGGTTTTCTAATCAGCTGTTTGATTTGGAAAATAAGTTTTGTACCACCCGCTATAAAGGTGAAGTTGAAGATCAAGTTTTTGGATGCCTGCTTGTTCTTTTTTTCCCCTATTTGATTCCATCAAGTTTTGACAGCGGAACGACATGATGACAGATATTCATTTCCTTTCTGATATTTTATTATTACTTGCTGTTATGGTTTACGTGTTCGAATTCAGCTCCAGTCTTTGTTTAGCCACGTGTTTCCGTTTGAAAAAGTGGTCAAACTATTGTAATTTACTTGGATTTCAGTAATCTGTCATAACATTTCATTGGAATTGTTTTTTTCATTTGATTTTGTTTGAATTGATGATCGATATGTTGTGCCTTACAATTCAGCAGCTTCGAAGATTAGCTTAACAATAGAATATAAAAAATAAACTAGAAAAACAATTAATAAAGAAACTAAACGCGTAATCCAACCTTTTTGATCCCATCCTTATCCTTACCAATTCCCTAAGTTGACCTATCCTAGTACATGTAACCATAGTTGGTTAGGTCATTTCTCACTCCATATGTTACTGTTATTTTGTTAATGTGTTACAATTTTTATATTTTATTGTATTTTCTCAAATGTATATTGTCAGTAACTTTGGTGAGAATAAAATAAATAAAAAAATTGCCGTATTTAATTTTTACTGAAGCTTTTCTGGTGACTATACTAAACAAATTTATAATTTATTACCTGGCTTCCTTGTATCGTTTTATAGAGCTTTAAGTGAAAATGGATGTGATATTTTGAATTTGAGATTAAATTAAAAATATTACAGGGCTGTTGGAAGGTTTCTTACCACAAATCTTCTTTATCAATTGCTTTTGTTAATTGACTTTCTTTAGAAAAATGAAAATTTAAAAAATTCACCTCTTTACTTCGTATGCGGAAATGACTAAACATATTTATATGACTAAACATTTACACACGCTCACTCACTCCTTCTTTTTTTCTCTCTCCCGCTCTTTCTCTTTCGCACTCTCTCTAACTCTCTCTTTCTCATACAATCTTTCCCTGTCTGGAATGAAGGGGTGTCGTCTGGAAGTTATTCAACATTGGCAGGAGTCCAAACAGCAGCATTCAGTAGTCTTGCTGTCCATTCCTTTGGACCCATAGTTATTTGTGGCGGGGGGCTAAGGAGGGGTTCAAGGGGGTTTCAAGGAGGGTTGAACGGGGAAATTCGGGAGTTCAAGAGGGAAACTAAGGGGGTCCAAGGGGAGTTTAAGGGGACCATCGGCTTTATTTTCCAGCTCACTCGACGCCATAACCGACAACGGATTTGAGCAGCAGCAGAAAGAGATCAGGACCGATTTGGGGGTTTTATAAGAGCCGTCGTTTCTTCAGTATAAGAAGGAGGAGAAGAAGAAATAGGAGACACGAGAAAAGAAAGACAAGAAAAAGGAAATGGAGAAAGGGAGAAGGAGAAGGAGGAGAAAAAGGAGATGAAGGAGAAAGAGGAGAAGGAGATGTAAACGAGTAGAAAAAAGAGAAGGAGAAGGATGAGCAGGAAGAGAAGGAGGAGGAAGAGGAAAAGGAGGAGAAGGAGAAAAAGAGGGAGAAGGAGAAAAAGAGGGAGAAGGAAAAGGAGATATAAGAAAGAGTTGGAAAAGAAGGGTGAGAAGGAAGAGCAGGAGGAGAGGGAGGAGAAGGAGGAGATGGAGGAGAAGGAGAAGATGTAGGAGAAGATGTTGGAGAAGAAGGAGAGGTGAAGGAGAAGGGGAGAAGAAGGAGGAGGACAGGAAGGAGGAGGACAGGAAGGAGAACAAGCAGAAGGGGAAGGGGAGAAGAAGGAGAAAGGGGAAAATAAGGAGAAGGAGGACAGGAAGGAGAAAGAGAAGGAGGAGGAAAAGGAGGATAAGGAAGAGAATGAAGGAAATGAGGAGAAAGAGAAGAGAGAGGAAAAGGAGGAGAAGAAGGATAAGTAAGAGAAGGAGGAGGAGAAATACGAGAAGAAGGAGAAGCAGAAGAAGTAGGAGAAGGAGAGGAGGGGGATAAGGGGAAGAAGATTGATAGATAGATAGATAAAATGTCTTTATTTCGCACTTTACAATACAAAAAGTGCTGTGGGCGAAGTTGAGACATACAAGCCCCCTCTTCCACTTAACCCACAGAAGAAGGAGAGAGAGAAGGAGGACAGGAAGGAAAAGGAAGAGGAGAAGAACGACGAGAAGGAGAAGGAAGAGTAATGAGGAAAATGTGGAGAAAGAGAAGAGAGAGGAGAAGGAGGAGGTGAAGAAGAAAAGGTAGGAGAAAGAGAAGTAGAAGAAGAAGAAGAGAAGGAGAAGGAGGAGAAGAAGGCGAAGAAGAAGAAGGAGAAGAAGGCAAAGAAGAAGAAGGAGAAGAAGGCGAAGAAGTAGCATTAGGAGGAGAAGAAGGAAAAGGAGCAGAAGAAGGAGAAGGAGAAGGTGGTGGAGAAGGAGGTGGAGAAGAAGGAGTAGGAGGAAGAGAAGAATTTCGGTGCTGAGCTAGTGTGCTTTTCAGGTCTTGGCAGGCTCCTGAACACAAAATGCTTGTCATAGGTACTGATTTTAACCAATTCATGGGCCATTCCACTGAGCCAGTGAATAAGCAGACAGGCGCTGCAGCCAAATAAACGATGCTGCTGTACCTCTAGTTTCATTATTTGTTCGGGAGCCTGGGTCATAATTAGCAGAGTACCCTACATACTATGAGTATGTACACTTGCTATCTTTCTCACACTCTCTTTCTCCTTCCGTCTCTACGTTTCTCCTACTCTAATAACTGAGATCAGTAGTTGAATCCCTCCCCCGCTCTACTCTTACAATTTTTCTCATTCTTCAATTGTTTCTCATCCTCTCTCATTTACTCTCTCCCTCTAACCCACACCTTCTCATGTTCTCCTACTTTAGTAGCAAGCTACTATCAGGGTAGTTGAATAGCAAAGCGGTCCATACCTCTTGTCCGGAACCTGGTCCGGAAAACAACCTCCAATCTCGGTCGGCAATCTTAATTGCTCATCCCCCCCCCACCACTCATTCCTCACCCTCCTTTCACTGCCCATTAGCTTAATTGTCCAATGTTTCATTGATAATAAATTCGTATAGCACAGAAGCTGTGGCAGAAACCAGTAGTAGAAATATTATACATATTCAGCCGGCTACCACGATTGAACTAAGTTCTAAATTGCATAATTTTTTATAATGAAGCCTACATACGTCTGAGACCTGTGCTTGGTTGATACTAAATGAATCTATGAATCTAATGAATGATACTAAGTTGAATTGTGGGATTTAAATGCTAAACTACAGTTTTAAGTGAGTTCCAAACCACCCAAAATCAATTCATTCTCAATTATTTTTCAATATGCGCCTGAAAAATTTTGTAATGAAATTCAATTTGCATGGAATAATTGTCAAGATTTTATTTTGAACCTCATCCAGTAATCCAACAAAAACTTTCTATGAAGTGTGTAGAATGCAATAAACTCTTCTGAAAATATAGCTTTGCGGAGGATGAAGTCTGAGACCTGTACGTGGATGACGGTGGTTGCCACAATTGATTAGCAAAATTCAATATTGGATATATTTTCCATCTATAGCTATTTATCTTTGTATTCAATAAATGCCTCTGTTCTTTGGTTATAAGACAAAGGCACAACACATTATGTGTGATATTGATTGATTGATTGATTATTTGCCTTTATTAAGGGCGAAGTTAGGACTCCTGGTCCTCTCTTACACTCAACCCTAAGAAGTTGATAAACACTGAACATAACACAAATGTTCAAATATTATTTTGTTACACCAATGACAAAGTTTAAATTTGTAATTTTTACTACTACATACAAGAGAGTATAGCGTACAATTTTGGGTCTAAAATTCAAATTTATCGATAAAAAAGCAATAAATTTAAATGAAAAGAGAAATGAAGTAGAGAAAATACAGAATTTTTTTGGTTGTCGCTTGTATTGTGAAAAACTAAGCAAAAGAGAGAGAGTGAGAAAGAAAAGTATAAAGGTTTGAGTAGTGACAAAGATTCAGATTCAGATTCAGATGGCTTTATTTGTGTAAATTTACAATGTACAAGAATGATAAAAGTATTATTAATATTAGCAACTCTCAGATCCCCCAGTTGAAGTGATGTACAGTGAACATAATGGTTGAATGATTTAAATAGAAAAGATTATAGATACAACAAATATGTATTTTATTTAAGGTATTGTACAGCAGAAATTATTGATGCGATTTTAAAAAAGAAAAAGAGAACTTGGATCTGAGAGATGAAATTACACAAAAAGAAAGTGTTAAGTAGAGAAAGAGAAAGAAAGTAGTTGTAGCTTATCGTTGTAGCTTAGCTAGTTGTAGTTGTAGCAGTGGTAGCTTAGGGCGACGGAGATAAAAGTATAATTTTTAGCGAAGTGTGACAGAGAAAGTGATATCAATGGTTGCAAAAGCGACAAAGAAAGTAGTATCAATGATGACTCAAAGCGACGGAGACAGATGTATCATTTGAAGCAGAGTGTGATTAAGAAAGTGATATCAATGGTTGCAAATAGTGACAAAGAAAGTAGTATGAATGATGGGACAGAGACAGATGTATCATCTGAAGCAGAGTGTGACTAAGAAAGTGATAGTAGTATGAATGATGGGACAGAGACAGATGTATCATCTGAAGCGGAGTGTGACAAAGAAAGTGATATCAATGGTCGCAAAGAGCGGCAAAGAAAGTGAAGTAGAAAGAAGGAAGCCAACAATTTTCTTGGAGGCGTGGTGTCATACTTTTCAAGGTATGTTTCCCATTTTATGATCGGGTGCACTCATCTTGGCTGAGAATAAAATTTAGTGAGAAGGGATAGCGTATGGGGTGAGAATAATCCTCAACTAGATCCTTCTCCCCCCCTTAAAACCCATGAGGGGGTGTAGAGAAAAAGGGCTCTAGGGTTGTCTCGTTCTGTGTCTAACTGAGTTGCTAGGCGACCCCAGACGAGTTGGGGGGTCTGATCGAGCCCCAACGGGGGGCCTCTACACGGGAACGCTCTTCCTAAAAGGTTGTTTATGGCTAAGCCAGCCATGAGGCCCGGCTACACACACGATCTTAACGTGGACGTCCGCCGCGGGTCATCCTACGGTCGATAACAACACTCGAGAGAGTCGGAAAGAAAGAAAGCAGCCGTCGTCCGATCATTCCCCCTTCCCCTTGAAATCCCTCCCCGCTCCAACAATACACACACACACACAGAGTACTAATGGAAGTCCAAACGTGTGATCCTATCCATCTCCCAGGTGAGTCTGCCAATCCCCTCTCAAAGGAACAAACTTGTAACTCACACACAGCGAGATCTACGAAATGGTAGCTAAATATTTTCAGATAATATTCTCCCCACCTGAAAAGGAAAGTGAATTGTACCCGGTGGAATGACGTATCTTGTTTCTTTATGGAGTTGTTTTTCTTTTTTTTTTGGGGGGGGGGTTATTTTTTCGGAGGATGAAGCCCACATAGGTCTGAGACCTGTGCATGGGTAATGAATTGGATAATGGTAATTGATGAGTTGGACCTACAGTTTTAGGTGGGTTCCGAGGCACCGGGAAGAGATTTTACATTTTATTTTTAAATTTTTAAGAAATCTTTATTTTTTCTGCTGACGCTTCCCGGATAATTATTAGAATAGTATCTAGATAAAATGTGGGCAATTCTAACTATGAATTTATTTATCTTGTTACTTTATGGTATTCTTTGGGGGAGGTTTAATTAGTGCTAAATTCTAAAGAAATCTTTCTTTTCCCTGCTGATGACGCCTCAATATTTGAAAGACTAGTTAAAGTGTAATCAGAGCAATTGTATCTGGTGTATTGACACACATCTTGTTTTTTTATAAAGTTGGTACCGTCTTGTTTGGGAAAGTTTTGTTAGTACTAGATTCTAGGGAAATCTTTCATTTTTGCTGATACTGCTTAGATAAGTGTAATACTAGTATGTGGGTGATGAGGACAATTGTATCTGGTGGATTGACTCATCTTGTTACATTCAGGAGTTTGCATTTTTTGAAAAGAGTTTGTTGATATTAATTCTAGAGAAATCTTTCTTTTCGCAGCTGATAACGCCCTGATAAGTAGAGGACTAGTATGTGTGTAATAAGGACAAAAATGTCATGAAAGTGACAGGCTGGTTCAGGACTAAAGCCCTAAACCGTCGTGGTCAGGCGTTCTGATGGCTTCACGATGTAATTTCAATATTTTTTTTCATAATCTCTGAAAATCAGCTTCTTTTATGATTTGAAGACAAAAAGTTTCAGCTTTTTTTTTTTTTTTTTTTTGAGGATGAAGCACACATAGGTCTGAGACCTGTGCGTGGGTAATGAGTTGGATGATAGTGATTTATGAGTTGGACCTACAGTTTTAGGTGGGTTCCGAACCATTGATTTGAAATTTGATAAATTTAATAAATCATTGCTTTGATTTTGAAATTTTGATAAATAATAATGTACAAGATGGAGTGAAGAAAGAAAAGCTGCTTTTTCTCAGAAAATAAAAAGCTGGTGGGCGAACAGGAGGAACACCACCAAGTCCAATAAGTGATCATCATTTTGCTCAGCGTCTTCCACTTCGGGAGCTCTACGGCTAATAATAATAATAATAATAATAATGTACAAGTTATGCAAATCACCCAATTTTCTTGTTATTGTCTGATCAAGACTTGTCTTGTCTGGTTAAGGGTCAAGAATGGACGAATCTTTGTCCAAACTTCGCCATTTCATGTAATTGCATCACTTAGTTTGTCATTACCATAGTTAATGCCATAAAGATCATACAAATGAGATCATTGTACAAAGTATCTTGCCCTATAAAAATTGCATTATCTGAGTTTATTATTGTATCTATGTGATGTTGATAATTCTGTTTTTAACCAATGATTTGTAAATTAACATGAATAAAGAAAGATAATATAACCTAATCAAAGATTTGAGAAAAATGCAATAAAATAAAAATGATGCAATAGAACAAATTATACTATTAAAATTTAAAAAAAAAACTACAATTACTAACTGTTCTCGATGCAACCAACTTCAAACAAGATTATAGGTTATTGGAAGATTAGAATGTGGAAATTCATTCATTCATTCATTCATTTATCACAAGGAACACAATCAAGTAAAGATACAACAGGCACAGCCCACTACTGTTTCCTTTACAAATTTAAACAATTATAACCATTAAGCTTGCTCCACAATACAACTCCTACTAAATAAGAGAAATGATTAGTATAATGATTTACTTCCTTCATAGATCAACGGAAATACCGAAATTACCTGTTATTATTTTGAGTGGGCCAGTATTATTAGGCTTATATTCCATTATTATACCAAAGCAATCTACCTACCATAAATAATTCAATAATATTATCAATATGTGATTGATCTAGCTTAAACTGGGAGAATTCTTCAGCCGTAGTATTGTAATGTATCAGAAGTGAACTGTTTTGACAGAATTTCAAAATTATTGGGCAAGAACAGGGAAAAATGAATCCCTTACATCATCTCAGTTGAAAGAAATAACAGTACTTACGTATTATATGGAGGCCACTGTTTAACAAGCCCAACCTAACCTCGCTAGATTGTGAATGCCTAGATATCGAGTTAAGTGATATAGGAATATTTAAAAAAACAATTGAAAAAATATTTAGTTGATAAAGCTTTTTGTAGTGTACAAGAGTTCCTTTCATAGCAAAATTAAACCTCACCTCAACTAATTGATATAGTAGTTATGGTAACTAATGAATAAGATAGTATAATTGTTGATCTGACTTGTCTCATACTCCTTAAGTGGAGTCTCCAAGACGTAATCTACAAAAAAGTAATGTAATGCTCTCACACAAGCAATCTTCAGATCACTTCCATTAACGTGACGTCATGATTTAGCGAGGTAAGGTTAAGCTTCTTAAATAGTGTGATACATGTGATACATAAGTACAAATAAAACAAGGAATTATTAGCCTGACTGACACTTTCAGTCAATTTATCTTCAATCAGGAGTCTTGCTTGACCATAATATCATTCAGATTAGAGTATTGTTGCAAAAGCAAGCAAAGCAGTTATTTACGCACATAGAACTACGTTGTTCTACGTAGATCATTCCATTCATGGTCGCACGTGACTTGAAACACAATCTGCGTTCTCTTGCTTTTCACATGTATTTGACACTCTTATTCTTCAAGTCTGCAACTCTCTCACTCAATTGAATTTCTCGAGGTTTCTTCAGACTTCTGGAACAATCGAGGTCTATATTCCAAGCATTCTTGAAGCTTCAAGAAGCCACCAATTCTTGGAATTATACAACTACAACAGCTATATAAAGAAGTCCATGTGAACAAGCTAGTTTATTTTTACAAAAGCTCGCGTGTCAGATTGTGTTACAGATCTTGTGCCGTTGAGTAAACAATTCCAGTGACAAGTGCAGAGACAAGTGTTTACTGTTTGTGTAGCTTACTAATAGTTTAAAGACGTAGTGTTAAGTGATATTATTTGGGACTGTCAAATAACGAATTGGACTGTGTTTTTGTAAGTGATTAGTTGCTCTTTTTATAATTTCTTTCTACATTATTGTACAGTTTATTGGACTCTTGTTTCTTTTATTATTGATCAGCCTGTGATTAATTATTCATTTGTACAGTTTATTGGACTCTTGTTTCTTTTACTATTGATCAGCCTGTAATTCGTTATTCATTAATTCTTGTAAATAATTACTGAAAATAAGTATTAGCTTGTCATTTGTTGATCTGTTTTTATTTATTAATTGAACTTACAATTAGTGTGTGTGAATAGACTATTCTGTGTAAATAAAGTGCAAATGTGAACTTTAGTGTTGCCAGCCTTATTTCAGCTATTAGAACCCGTAACAGTATGAAGGCAACAAGGAATGTAGATTAAAAGAATAAAACAAAATGGATTCCAAAATCCGAAATGCAATGTCACCCCCTTCCCACCCCAAATTCAATCTTACAAAAGTGCACTGTTTTCAGAAATTAAAAAGTATATAACAAAATAAAGAAAAATATCTTCCACAATATCATTCGAAAGAAAAAAACAAGAAATGATTAGCCTGGCTAACTCTTTTAGTGAGTTGATCATCAATCCTGCTTGACCGAAATACAATCTTGAATAGCGGATAGAGACCACTAGGAATGCAGAATACCACAAAATGGATTCCAAATTCCGAAATCTGGTCCTCCGTTGGGAAGAAGAGAACTGAGTCATGAAGACATTGAGCTGGAATCTGATCGACAGGTATGCCAGGCAATAATGAAATGAAATGCGAGATGGCGGTTGAGGTTGGGGAATGCTGGCCTCACTCACTCTACACCTCCACAATGCTCTTGAGCACAAAACTCTCAAGCTATCACGTGACACAAGCGTGCGCACGCGCGTTTCTGCTTACCTTTGTCGCGTGTCTCCTATCTTTGCCTCAAGATATATTATATATTTTACACAGAACGTATAGATATAGTTCAAACAGTATGATATATAGTTGGCACGGAAGAGCATTGAGATGGGTTCCAGTTGACAATATAACTAACGCAAGTTCCAAACGTGGGATATTGTTACTGAGAGTTGCAAATCATTATTGATACTCCACACGATGTTATTGGCCACAAGCTTCACGTTTCTCTTCGTTAGACCATGGACAGGGTATTGTGACACTTTGATGAATTCTTGGTCCGGTTAGGTTTATTGTAATAACATTTCAGTGGAACTTGTGAGCTTGTACAATAACTTGTGATAATATTCACAGGTCAGGCTACAAACACGAGAGTAGAGAGTTCAGAAGAGATCCGCCTCTCGTTGTGTAATATGTTTCAAGAGGCATCTTCTATACAAATGGCTACAGAAGACATTAGCTTTTCATTGTGTAATATGTTTTGAGAGGCTTCAAGAGATTTGCCTAAACCTGCTCCAGTGGTAGAGTCAGATGTCTCATGTGATAATATGTTTCAAGAGGCATGCATCTACACATGAGAATAGACTGCTATTATGGCTCAGTCATATTATTAAGCAATGATGGAGCTCAATATCATTGATTTTGACACTGATTATTCCTTGTTGCTCCTCCCACCAGTGGGCGTGACTTGTTAGGGTCTTCAGTCAATCACAGACCTTCAATGAAGTTCAGCCTATGAGAGGCACTTTCACACTCAGCTAATAGTATCATTCTGTGTTGAGTAAAATCAAGGTCTGTTCTTAGTTTGTTTTAGTTTGTTTGAGATTGTGTTTGTGGCAACTTCAAGTCTTATTATTCATTATGGATATCTTCCATAATATCACCTTCGCCACTACAATGAAAATCAGATATGGAGGAGTGGATTAGGTCATTTTTTTGCCATGTTCAATTCATTATGGATATCTTCCATAATATCACCTTCGCCACTACAATGAAAATCAGATATGGAGGAGTGGATTAGGTCATTTTTTGCCATGTTCAATTCACTGCATCCAACATCAGTAATCCTATGCTATTCTATGGGGAACTTCACTGGTATGTGACACTATAAAACACTCATCAATTTCCATAAATTAATTGTAAATGGGAGATCACAATTAGACAAGCAGTTAATTGACTTTTTTCATCACTAACTTTGTTAGTATTTCAAAGTTCATATCATGTCTTCAGTAAATTCAGAATGAAATAAATATAGAGTTGAATTATTTCTTTTGTAACAAACTGCTTAATTAATTCGCATACTGTACCTCATTGGAAAATCAACGCTGTTTTGCTATCTAACCCAATTAGTACAGTTCTAATTCGCATGCAACCTTAACTGATACGTGACACCAAGGTAACACCCAATATACATATGAAATATCTAATCTCAAATTCTAAATTATAAAAGTTTTTCCTGACATTTGTTCGGATTTCACTACGTGAAAACTACTACCAACCTATATGTTATACTAATTCTTCCGTGATATTTGTTACGATTTCCCTACATGAGGACAGTCATTTCGAATGTTAGCTGATGACTCCCCGTCTCGTCGGTTCGTGATGACGCGTGCGAGCCCCCGCGCGTGCGTATGAGCGGTGCAATGATTGTAATGAACAGCAGAGCCAGCTGGTCGGACTACAGGGGTTTCGAGTGATCGTGATTTATTCATGAGCTAATCAATTAGCCGCACAGAAGATCATCCACCGACGACCAAAGAGTGGAGCATAGAGAGGAAAGAGTAGAGAGGGAAGAGTAGAGAGGGCGACTCACTAATCACGAAAGGCCGAGTCTGACCCCGCTCCCGATTCCCCTCCCTTACACCCCCCATCATCACTTTGTAATCCAACAGAATATTAACAGAATTCCACATGGCCAGCTGTCTGCAATGGATGACTTTACTACCACAGCACCTCTTTATGTGCATCTCGCGTTGTTTGATGATGGATCATTGGTCACAAAGACATATTCTAACCACAGGATGGATGAGTTTGCGAAGTTATCGTGAAATGTGAGTGAAGAATTGATTAACTTAATTAACTTAAATGACTTGATTGAAGAATAAAGAGTTTAGGCAAAACTATGTCAACGATAACGCTAATGGTAGTGTGAACACTCCATGGATCTGTCTGATCTATAGCAGATTTTAGAGTAGCCTATGTTTAGGTCAAAATAAGCGCTATTATTAATAGGACCTGACATTGTCCTAATAATAATATAAATATTATTAATATTTTATAAGGACCGGGCTTTATTGAAATCGTACCGGTGTCCGCCTGTCCGTGCCCTAGCGCTTGAAAGAAAGATTCTAGACTCTTGTAACTTGGAAAATAGCTTCCAAGTACGAGCGTTATTGATTTTAGAGTTTGGCGATCGAAAAATAATTATGATTTAAAACGTATTTCCACTAAAGGACCTAGGTTAGTTTGGGTCACTGAGAATCGAAACTTTGGCAGCTGTTGTTGACATTTGGAAATGAAAATATTGGAAACAACGTAGGCTGATGTTCAGCCTAATTATCAACTTTATTTTTTCACAGTGTTGACGTTTTCATTTCTGATTGTGTTGAAATTTTTTCTTAAATTATTTTAAACCGTCCAATTGAAAATATAGATGCATGATATATTATGAGATTTGCTGAACAATGAGAAGAGGAAACAATAATCTTTTTTAAGAACTGTCAATGTGCATTTATTTTAAATTACTGTGAATTGGGAACCATTTATGATGTTTAAAGAAACCGAAGGAGTTGAAAGACAATATTAGTAGAGAGATTAGTATGCACCTTGGTTGGATGGTGCATATGCATACCGACACAATTATTCATAGTAGGTAATAATAATAAAAAATTAAAAAAATAATAATAATAATCGTAATAATTATAATAATAATTTTTTCAATAATAATCTTAAAATAGTAATAATAATAATAATAATAATAATAATAATAATAATAATAATAATAATAATAATAATAATAATCTCAATAATAACAATAATAATAACAATAATAATAATTTAATACGTCGGGTTGTTGGATACTTTGTAGTACCGGTTCATTATGCTAGAATTTATCACTCATAATACAAATATTCATGAATGAACCATTAATAGAGTATGAACTATCCTTCCCCACATATTCAAAATATATATATTTTTTTTCAAGATTATTTATTTGATATTCTTAAATTATTTTTTTCGAAATCATTATCTTGCATTAACAATAACTAACAACTATAAAGCTGTTATCTGGAGCTCAAGAATACTACTTTATTTCTTGAAACAATAAACATTAAAATTGAATTCAGGAGTTGAAGAATACTTTTCTACTAACTTATGATAACACTTACATAACATGTTGTTACCCAATTCAATCAAGTAGTGCTGTTACATGAGACGAAGGTTAGAACTTGGAAAAACAAATTCAAAACTGGAACTTTAAACAGCGCGCTATCCGACTTTTAAATGAGCTTGTTGAAACTCAATAACACCTTTTAAAAGTGTAACAAGACTCTTTAGTGCTAGCACTCCAGCGGAAACTGGCTGTTAGCTGGTGTTGTTGATTAGCATTTAAGTGCAGGCGAAAACAGGCTGCTTCTGTGCACTCTGAATTGCATTATGCATTTTTTGAATGCAATTTGTTGCATCTGGTATCATTAGCTGGAGTACCTATTAGAATCAATGCATTTGAACAAAGTTTGTATCTTGAATAGAATGAGTTCGCGTTCTTTTGACAATATTCAGATGATTTTTGTATTACTTCTCACGACAGTCTTACTGTTAAAACGATTATAACAATAACCAAGGGCCATAATCCCAAAAGTGTCGTCATTCTCAAGGGTTATGGATCCATTGGTCGAGTTCAGGGGAACCTTACCGGTATCGGTAAATGTTACCGCTGGTGTCTAATTCGTCTTTTCAAATTTTTCAACGTTTATGAATTTGAATAGACCAATCAGAAGTCACCCGTAACATTTACCGGTTACCGGTAAAGCTCCCAAGAACTCAACTATTACTAGATTTATTTCACAGCTTTTCAACCTGATCACCTTTTGGATTTGTGATTGATGTGAAAACATGGTTTGTTATTGTTTAAAAAGTATTTTTTTTTCAATTTCTATATTCGAATTTCTCAACGTTCATGAATTTGAATAGACCACTCAGAAGTCACTGTTCACATATCTTGATTACTGGTAAAGCTCCCAAGAACTCGACTATTACTAAATTTATTTCACAGCTTTTCAACCTGATCACCTTTTGGATTTGTGATTGATTTGAGAACATGATTTGTTATTGTTTAAAAAATAATATTGATCTATTATGACATAACAAAATAATGAAAATTCGTTAAAATTTTTTTCTTATTCTCAGTATTGATGATGTAGTAATGGTGATGCAATAATATTGTAATAATGTTTGCAATAATATTGTAATAATATTGCAATAGTATTGTAATAAATAAAACATATTTTAATAATGTAATGGTGATATTGTGGTAGATTGCGCTCAGGTTTCACCTTTGAAGGCATTATTTCCTTAAACACCAAATGATATTATTATATAGTACACAATGGAAACTGTGACATTAAATGTGGAATTAAGAATGGTTTTATCTATTATCTTTAGTTAGTTGTCTAAGAAATTTCTACTTCATTTTATTCTATTGTAATTATACAATGAAGATAGCTCATTACTTATTTTGTATTTTTTCAATATGGAAAATAAAATTTGATTTTATTTAAAAAAAAAGATATTCTTAACCAATAACACAGGTGCTGTCATAGCCACTAAAATAATAAATTCACGTGATACTATAATTTCGACTGTCACGCCATCTTCAAACTCCATCTAAATATAACTGAATTTCAGAGGAGTTCAATATACCCTTCTCTTAGACGATTACTATTGGTTCATGAACTGAGGCCCTCCCATTGGTCGCACTCCACGTAGGAGGCCTGTGATTGGTTAATACTAGGCCCGCCCATTAGTAGCATAAAATATCGTATGAGTACGATATAGCAATAATAGATCCAGTGGCGTACCGAGGTTTTAAGCGCCCTGGAGCGGAAGTGTCTAACGATGCCCCCCCCCCCCCCCAAAATAAGTCTTACACTCAACCACCCGATTGGGCTGATATTAATATAGTGGTAATTTAATGAACCAGCAGCTTTTTTTCCGCCTCTAACTATGCCGTATTTTTTAGAGATGCGAATCTCCAAGGAATGATTTTTCGCCAGGCCAGATTCTGCTTTTATCAATTTCCAAACAGCTTGTTTTGGATTTTTTCACTTTTCTATAAATTTATTTGCAGTTATTTTTTCGCATTTTGCAAGTCATCCTTATGAATTTTTTTTATATTTTGGAAATAGGATTCAAAAGTGAAGTATTTCAGTCCTGTTCTTAATATAAAAACCATTGAACTTTTTGTGGATTTATTTTTTCAGAATAAATTCGAAGTCTTCATTCAAGTACTGGAATTTGTTATACCTTTTGCCACCCAATTTAAATTGTTTTGGCTTTGCTACTTTCGACTATTTGCTACTTTTGACTCGACCGTTTTGCATTCTGTCTGGTTGTAACGCATTTACGGCTGAACGCATGAACCGATTTATTTTAAATTTGACATGAATTTTCCTTTTAGTCATGCGCAGCGATGGTTACATACGGTTTTTTAAAATTGTGTTACATTTTACCCTTTTGGCCTTCATTATAGTAATACATATTTTTGTAAGTAAAAGGCAATTTTCTCTCAACAACGGTGCGCCCCTCAGAGCCTTGCGCCCTGGAGCGACTGCTCCACTCGCTCCATTATCGGTACGCCACTGAATAGATCACTTCTTTACTCCTTACAACGGATTTTGAATTCTAATTTGAATACAGTGTGTCGAAATACGTGCTCTTCATACACGGAGTAAGATATTCATTCCTATTCATAGGAATCCATGATTTTCATTCAAATAATTATAATTCTCAATATCTTTGAAAGGGTTGAATTGGCCAGCAAAAAATCTGTTTTCTGCTGTAAAATGGCTCGGAACCAACCTAAAGCTGTATGTTTAACTCATAATAATAATATCGTGTGACCTGGCTGGCTCAGGTCTGGTGTCAGAGTTATCAGGTCACACCTGAATAAGTTATTATTATTATTTATTACCCACGCACAAGTCTCAGACCTATGTCGGTTTCATTTAAAAATAATGTTTTTCTAGTCTATTATTTATAATTTGTTTTATTTGTCTCGTGTTTGTTATTCTACGATTACGTACAAAAATACGGGTGGTTACACCCGTTTTCTGTGAATTCCCATCACTCATTCACGCGAAAAAAAACAACAATTAAGGAGACGCTGGGGCTCGCAGAGACGTGACGATGTTCCTAGTCTCAGGCGGCCGAAATCTGACAAAATCTGGGCTCCTGAACATCCCAACTTTCCCCCTCGCTTTTCCGGCTTTACCCGCTTTCCCCGCTATTCCAGCAGTAGCGGCATTCCAGGGCGGAAGCAATTTGCGAAAAGGAAAGAAGGAATGCGAGGAAGCTCGCCGCTATACAGGGGAAGCCGAAAAGTATGAGACAGGAAAAGAAAGAAGCGGCTAGTGTAAATCCGAAGCTAGCTTTGTGTGTTGGAATGGATGTAGGGTCGAGAAGGGGGAAGCGGAAGAAGAAGATGAGAAAAGGGAGGAGAAGAGGAAGAAAAGGAGGAAAAGAAGCATGATCAGTAGATGCACGAGAGGGAGAGCAGAAGGAGCAGAAGGATGAGCAGGAGTGGAAGGAGTGAGAGGAGGAGGAGGAGGAGGAGGAGGAGGAGAAAAGGAAAAGAAGCAAGAGCAGCTAAGGGACGGGAAGAAGGAGAAGAAATAGAAGCAGTTGAAGAGGAGGAGAAAGAAGAGAAGGAGAAAATTGAGAAGGTGGAGAAGAAGGAGAAGAAGAAGAGGGAGGTGAAAGAGGTAAAGGAGAAGGAGAAGAAGGAGGAAAAGAAGGAGGAGTAGAAGGAGAAAATTATGATGACGAGAAGGAGTAGGAGGAAAAAGTGGAGCAGAAGAAGGATTAGAAGGAGGAGGAGAAGAAGGTGGATGAGAAGGAAGAGAAAGAGCTAAAGAAGGGGAAGAAGAATAAGGAGAAGGAGAAGGAGGAGAAGGAGCAGGAGAGGAAGGAGAAAAATGAGGTGGAGAAGAAGTACGTGGAGAAGGTGCAGCAGAAGAAGAATGAGAAGGAGGAGAAGAAGAATTAGGTAAAGTAGAAGGAGGAGAAGAAGGGGCGGAGAAATAGGAGGAGAATAAGGCGGTGAGGGGAAGGACAATGAAAAGGAGAAGGAGAAATAATAGAAGGAAAAGATGGAGGAAAGGAGGAGAAAAGGAGAAGGAAAAGTGGCAGAATAAGAAGAAAAAGGAAAAAAAAGTGAAGATGGAAAAGGAGAAACAAGAAGGGGAGGAGGAGGATGAGAACAAGGAGAAAAAAAGGAATAGAATGATGTGAAAAAGAAGGAGTAGTAGTAGTAGTAGTAGAAGAAGCAGTAAAAAAAGGAAGGAAATAGAAGAAAAAAGAGTGCCTCGGCACTGAGAAATGTTTACTGCGAGAGTTTCGGTTAGTTGGGGCGTATTCAGTGGTGGTTGTGAGGGGGAAAAGGGTTTGGAATTTGTCGGAGAAGTGGAAAGAACCTCTGTTACCTCGTTTCGTTGTCTGGACGGCAATGAAGATATTTAAATGTATAAGGAGACCGAAGGGTTTGTCCTCTTGGAAGCCCTTCCCTTACCTGGAAAGGGTTTGTGACCCTTCCCCTCTTCTGGTAGTCATTCGCCCCCTCATTCGGCCACCTGCGTTCTACCCTCTCCCTTCCTCAAAATGTAATAACTGTGGGCCCAATGTGTCTCACATGACGTCCTCTCAGTATTACCGTCTTACAACAATCCTGGCTCGGGCCTTATTGTCCCTTCGAAAATCTGGTCACCCAAATTGACACCAGCTGGCAACCAGAACAGCACTGTCATCGCATCCACTTTGATCCCGTCTGTGAAACTGCATAGACGTTCTGGTGGCGTACGTAATCGTTAACAAGGTGGGCATTCCACTGATAGTTTGACGTCTCTTCTCAATCGTAGAAGATTGTTGAACGATTTTGCAGTCCATGTAGTCTGAACCTTGACCCTTAATATTGAGCTCTTCAAAGAATCAGAGCTCTGGATCGTAGTAGAAAAACATTGATGTTTTTCAGACGTTCGTAAAACATTTAGTAGCTACTGATTCAATTAGCTAACGCTTGTTCCACACATACCTAACATTCCGGAACCGGTGTTTTTTTTTTTTTTTTTTTTTTTTTTTTTTGAGGATGAAGCCCACATAGGTCTGAGACCTGTGCGTGAGTAATGAGTTGGATGATGGTGATTGATGAGTTGGGCCTACAGTTTTAGGTGGGCCTCCTATCGTTTCTGTAGCCAAACATAAACCCACTTTTTCAAATCATATTTAATTATTCCATGCAAACGACAGCAGTGTATGTGTGAAACAAGCCTCAGGGCCACTATTGAACGACTATTGAGCTACTGAACGACTGAGAAACCAGACAGGAGGCACATTGTTGATGCTATAATATTTAACAATAGTGAATCTATATGTCAGTGACACTTAAATAGACTACAGTTTGATAATTCCAATAGATTTTTCCGTCTTGAATTCAGTCTAAGTAGATTGGGTTTTATTGGTTTAAATTCTTAGTGGTTTTGTTCTTCATTATTTAATAACGTGAAGTTCTTGAGGAACCAGTCACTAACAGTCTTAACCAGTAATTAACCAATCTTTAGTACATTCTGATAGTTGTGTCAAGAGTCTTAGAAATGATTAAAATTGACCAGAATCAAAAATATTGTACAGTGACTTTTCATTTATTCATCATCAAATACTTTTGAAACTCAAGTAGGCATATAGCTGAAACAAGAAACACATTATGACTCACATTTGGAAGAGGAGTTACGTTTAAAATTATTTGTGATTTCTCAACTTGAAGGAGAGCTTATTGCCATTTTCATTAAAATAAAAATTTCTTTTTAAATAAATTGAAATAACTCACACTGTACATAGATGTTACACTAGCTTGATGATTATCAAAGATTTTAATTTACATTTCCAATTCCACTCCTCTCTTAATTTTGTTCCTTAACTAGCATTTTTAATGCAAAAAAAAAAAAAATATTTTAATATGTTTTATGTTTATTCTATTGCAATATCAACAACTATGTTTTTCAGATTCAGAAACATTTTACAGTTCAGCCTCATTTTGTCTCAAAAACTGAAAAACGTCTTTTAATCTTGCTGATTCATCAAAAAAAGTCCTCAGCTTCTGCTCCGTATTCTATTCTACTCCAATATTGTGTTTAAAATTGTGCAAAAATCACAAAAGTCGAGAAATGATTCACGGCAGTCACTCGACTGTAAATAAAAAGATAATAACGCTTTTACTCTTCCATCTTTGATGGTGAAAAAAATAATAGTAGTAATAATTCGAGAATGAATTTTAGTCGTCGACTTCTTTGAGGGATCCTTGAGGGATTGTAAGAGGAAGGAGCAATGAGAATTAATTATTTGAACAGGCAGGAAAGCTTCTAAGTAAAGATCAATGAGAGTGCAAGGAAATGGTGGTCTACTGGGATATGTTTAGAGAGGGGGCGAGGGAGAAGGGGAATTTAGGTGGAATCCTTTGGAAGGAAGGAAGAAAGCCGTAGCAAAGCAAACGAGAGAACATATTTTCCCACTGCGATTACAAGTTGATGGATTTCCAAAGAAAAACTAGAAGCCTGTTCCACCAGGCGACCCGTCTGCTCACTAACTGGGATAAGATTCCCCTAAATCGACACAAGCGGTTGAGAAAGCACAAAGAGAAAGGGAAGAGGGAGATAGAATAGGAAAAGGTGGGGGAAGGAAGGAAACAGAAGAGGATAAAGTAGGGGAATGAAGGGGAGCAAAAACGCACCGGGTGAGGGGAAACGTCTGAGAAGGTGGCTGGAAAAACGTGTCCAAAACCAATTTGTTCCTCGCAGAAATCGTCTGCTGAGTCAGAATGAGACAGTACGAGGGAGATAGAGTGAGACAGAATGAGTGAAAAAGGAACAGGGCTTAGAAAAACAAACGTATCTTCTCTCAATCTTGGTCGAAGTTAATAGGATGTCGAACACCACCTTATCATAGACCCGGGACAAAATATTAATGTCCCCGTACTGTGGACACATTATCGACTGTCTGAATTTCATGAGTCTGCAGCTAAGTTCTGCTAGATAAACATCGCATTACAAACATAGGAAGAGAAAATTGTCTGATTCCAAATCGGCAATAGCTACGGAAACAATTTGGCATCATTTCATAAGTTCTCTCTTTTCTTAATATATCGATACAAACCTGGAATAGCGCTGAGAACGAATTGATAACTGTTTCTTATTATTGTAATTCCACGTCATTTGTTATTATGTTCCTGGCCAGTTTCGTTGATTGTCTTCTGCTCGATAATTGTCCTGTTTGACAACTGTAGGAAATTGTGAGATCATAGAACTATTTTTCTTTTAGAAATAGTGTTAGAAGTCCATTCTGTTAGCAATCTCAATTTTTATTAAATTCGACACAAAAATGGGTTACTTGAATCTATTTTTATTGACGATAGTGATGTGGTAGATGCTTTTTTCTATTGTGGATTATTCCCGCATGAGTCTGGAACGTGCATGTTCTTCTGCATGGGTAATTAGGTGAATGTTGAGAAGCATACATGGCTGAATGAGATTCGAACTCAAGGCTGCAGGAAACGACGCCAGTCAGAGTTTTATCTAATCGCAGACAAGCACTTCCAACAACTGTGCTATCAGACCCTAACCTTACGTAACTTTTGAATATAATTGGGGTGAAGTTACTAAATTCTATCAGTAGATTTAAACAAAATATGTAGTAATTTCTACTCCCAGCGTAAATTATGAAATAATATTCCAGATAAATTGAGACCAGCCTACAAACTTAATTAACAATTGAGTATAATATGATATAGATATCATAAAATAATAATAAAAATATCGTGTGACCTGGCTGGCTCAGGTCTGGTGTCAGAGTTATCAGGTCGCACCAAGATATCAAGATATATAATATGAATATAATTTATATCATGACGTAGGACAAAAGATGTCTCAACTTGTTAGTCATGAAGAATGACAAATAAAATACATAAACAAACAAAGATTTTGTTTTTTTGTGAAAAAGTCAGTTTTGGACTGATAAACGAGTTTCATCCTCACATTATCTTGCATTAATTCAGTCTAGATCTCGAAATGAATCAATAAATATAGAAGAAATAAGTAGATTCAACTTTTGAGTATTCAATAAAATGTGTTATTCTGTCTGTTCAATCTGAGCTTTCAATTGTTTCTAGAGTAGACTCCCCATAAAGTCTTCAGTAAATTTTGATAGTTGTGTCAAGAGTCTTAGAAATTAATGATCAAAATTGACCAGAGTCAAAAATATTTTACAGTGACTGTTACGGCCAATCTTATCTGCTATAAGATAGCAGCCACCCGCCCCAGCTCTGAGCTTCCCTCTCGAGTCAGTCTATTTCGGTAAGCCATAGCAGACGTTGCAATTGTCTCTATACTCGAGTGTCCGAACGCGATTCCTCTTATCCTCTCTCATTCATGCTCTCTATCTCTCACTCTCCTCACTCACTCTCTCACTCTCTCTCTCTCTCTCCCTCTCTCTCTCTCACACTTCCTCTCTTCCTCACTCATATATCATCGCACATACTACAACCACCAGACTGAACAACGACTACAAGCAGCAGGTAATACGGGGCGCCCCCCATCTCTTCAACTCAGCTCAACGTATGGTAAGTGTACATCTATCACTTATTTCTCTTCCTCTTATCCTCATTTGGTCCTCCATTGCTCTCGTCTCTCCTCAACTCCTCTGAGCTACCACAGGCCCCAACATTCGGTCTCAACAGCTGTACGCTCTTACATTTGCTACTCCTAGGCCGAATACTCAAACGCCCTTACATTTGATCCCACGGAACAGATTACGCCCTTACAGTGACATTTCATCTATACATCATCAAACACTTTTGAAACTCAAGACATATGACTGAAACAAGAATTTAAATTATGTCTAACATTTGGAAGAGGAGTTGTTTGAAATAAAAAAATTCATCCTCAAAAAAAAAAAAAAATTGTGTGTCTTTCTCAACTTGAAGAAGACCTTATTGCCATTTACATTGAAATAAACATTCCTTTTTAAATAAAATGAAATAATTCATACTGTACATAATAGATGTTTTACTACCTTTAATAGGCCTTCAACAGAAGTTTGATGATTATCAAAGATAATAATCTACATTTCTAATTCCATTCCTCTCTTAATCTTCCTCCCCAACTAGCATTTTCCTAGCATTTCAATGACTTCGAATAAATAAATCCATAAACCTAAATAAATAATAAATGAATAAATAAATAAATAAATAAATAAATAAACAAATAAATAAATAAATAGATAAATAAATAAATTAAAAATAATAATAATAATAATTAATGAAGTAATTCAATCCAACAACGATAATAATTATAATTTTCAATTCCACTCCTTTCTTGATATTCTTTTCTAACTGAAATGTTTCTAGCATTTATTGAATTCATAGTGAATCTAATATCAGGGTCCCGAGCTCCGCTCAGGGTTCACTGTTTTATGTGCCTGATAGTTTTATAATTTTAAATTTCTTTTTCAATGCAATCTATCATTGTTTCTGAAAAAGCCGGCATTTTTCTTGCCAATTTATGGTTGAAATTCAGTGAAATAAACACACATTCATACGGTGTCAGCTCACTGCCTCCTGTTTGCAGAAAGGAGCGTGTCTGTAACATATATGTTGCTTTCTATCCAAGCAGAGCATAATAGAATAAATTCATTGTGAGTCCTTGGTCAATTATAGAGAAGAACGGCCGAGATTGCCTTTGATGAACAAAAGTAATTAGAAAAGTTTAGTTTTCCAATCACCAAAGAAGTGGAAAAGCCATGGGGAAAAATCATGTACTGAGCTTTGATTATCCACTCATATTTTTATGTTTCCTACATAACTGCAAGTCTCCGACTACACGGTATGGGCGTGAGTTTTCGCGTTCTAGGCAGCGTAAATAACGTCGCGAGAGAGCCAACCATCTGACTAAGACTGCTTTTTCCATCAGCTGTTCCTTCAAGGGTAGATTTATCCTTTTTGTGTCCTTCTGCGAGTTTTTGCAGGGATGAAACCTAACGCAATCGTATTTTTGCACATTAAAGGCCTTATATTTCTAATTTCATCAAAATCCTTAGAGTCGTTTTTGAGATAGTGACTGGAAATAGGTACATATGTGCATACAATTCCTTGCTCGTTTAATAGAATAAGATATCACAAGATATACACACGACTGCAACTGTAATTCGAAAATCTCTGTAATTACAAGACACTTCACAGTAGGCAAATAACAACACAATTCTCCCTACCCAAGTATTACTTGACAATCCCACTCTTCTCTTAATTGGAAACGATTCTTTCACTGGGAACATTCCACGACTGTTTCCCCCAAATTGTAGCCTAGTAGAAAAGAAGTAACAAAATGTGAGACACAGGGGGAAATTGGTTGTGAAAGTAGGTTCGATTCCCTTTAAGACTGTGTGTAATAGGTGAAGGGGAAGTGGAGAATAGATAGAACAGGCTCCGTTTAAGACTGTGTATGGTGAAAAAGGAGAGGGGAAAATAGGAAGCTTTGTTTTGTGGAGGAAAACGATATTTTGGAAACGGGTAATGGGGCACCATATGGGGCGCTGGTTTTCCTCTGGGGGAAAAATATCACATACACTAGTCGCCACCATCACCACAACGTATTCATGCTAGTTGAGTGGAAAAGTGGAGTGAGGAAACGTTGTTTAAAAAAGGAACACGGACTTGAAATTAAATCAGGAGCACCACTACCCTTCGTTTCCCGCGCGCGCCTTTCTGGCTGCAGGCTGGGAAACTAGACAAGAGAGAATCGCGTCCAATCACGTCCCTTCCCGCCAAAACTGATCAGCAGGCATGCCACCTGAACGACTAAAACATGATCGGCAACAATCCACGTCGCAATTAGTCGCCCTAGCAAACATAACTACTGCGGCCAACCTGGTCGCCGAGCTCTAATTGAAAGCACTAACAAAAGAGGAATAAAAAGAGAAATTGGGAGAGAAAGAGAAGGAAAAAAGAGGAAAATGAGGAGAGAGAATACCATCCCGAACAACAGCAAACAAGCTAACCTCAAGCAACCGATTCAAACGAGCATTCGCAGTCTGATTCTAACTGGATTTTGTATTTTTTCGATATGCGAGAGATTTTTAGGCCGCTTTTCCATATCTTCGCCACAAAACAATCAACTAAGAGAATTGGCGGTCGATATGAAAGAAACGTTGGGCTTAGCTTTGGGTTTTGTAAAAATATTACAGAAATTCGCACTCAATGGTTTCTTGTAAAAATTATGGAACTGCAACCTATTTTTCTGTTATTCCGATGGATGTGTGTAGAGTTTGACGTAAATAGACGCAGGTTTGGTAATGTGACGCAGGGTTGTGTTTTGTGGTACACAGATAGTTGTTGGACTGTGTTTATACAAGCTAGTTTAGTTCTATCATCTGAGTTGTCTCATACTTCTTAACTGGAGTCTCCAAGACGAAATCACAAAAAAATCATATTGAAATTACGAGAAGACTTCCATCACTTAAAAGAAATTATTTATTTATTCGATTACAATTTATTACGACTTTAAAAAGTGAATTTTAATAGATAATCTGCAATCCTATCGATCAATAATAATATCAATTTCAAGATAATATCATCTGTTGAAACGGATCACCATGTATCAATAACTTGACTTAACGGCGAGGTGGAACTACCTGTAAAAGGTCTCCCACAATAAAATGTCATGGCTGATAATAATCCTTTTTGATTAGAAATTTTCCTAATTCAATAAACATAGAAATTATATATTACTTAGAAAATTAATAGCATAATGAACATCTACATTCAATTTTTTATCTAGTAATGGGCGGGAAGATGTTATAGAAACATGTTGATGTTACAAACTCATTATAAAAACATGTAAAACACCTTAGAAAAAGCAATTCAAATGGAATGCCTGGATAAGATCCATGCATTCTATCGAGCAACAACAAGAATAAACTGAATTTTGGGGTTGTGAGTTGAATAGAGAAAACACTAATGAGTTGCCAGATGAAAATTTTTGGAAAAAGGAAAACTTACTGTCAGTTTTTGGGGCGGGTGGTTTACGGGTCGCCCAGTTTGTACGAATACTGCGACTACCCAGCCACTGGCCGTTCATTGCTGTTATTGCACTCTCCGCCTCCTGCAAAATAAAAAAAAGAAGTTATTAAAGGAATTTCAGAACGAAAATAGAAATGAGTGGGACAAGAATTGCATAAAAATGAACAAATGAACGCTAGCATTATGAGTAAATATTTGTTATTATCATCAATTTTGTTAGCATTTCCTGACAAATCAAGGATAGTTTTGAGATGTCAGAAAGAGGAAGAAATTCAATGATAGAGGAATTAAAGAGCTGTTAACCAAATCATCGAGTCCCAATAATAAGTATACTTAGTTATACTAATATATAGTATACTGTATATGCAGTTATGCTAAAATATACTATTAGTTTTAAACAAAAATATAGCAACAGCTACGAACTACTGGGCACTCCATGTAAGGGTGACCGATTAAATTGGTCAGCAAAATCACTTTCCGGTGGTTCGGAAATCACCTTAAACTTAGGTCCAACTCATCAATCTCCATTATCCAACTCTTTACTCACCCACAGGTCTCAGACTTATATGTGTTTCTTCCCACGAAAGTTTCTCTATATCAATACCATTCTTCATGATATGAACACTTTGAAAATGATCATGGAAGTTACAAATTATCAGAAAGAGAATGTGTGAAGGAGAAGAGGGGTAGGAGGAGAAGGAGGAAAAGGTAGAAGAGGTGGAGGAGGAAGAGGAGGAAGAAGAGGTGGAAGAAGAGGAGGAAGAGGAGGAACAGAAGGAAGAGGAGGAAGAGGAGAAAGAGGAGGAAGAAAAAGAAGAGGAGAAAGAACACGAGGTAGGTGAGGAAGAGGAGGAAGATTATGAGAAGAGTTGGAAAATGGATAAGGAGGAGAGAAGAGAAGTGCTAAAAATGAGGAAGGGTGTAAAGTAGAGAGTGGATGGTAAAAAAGTGGAGAAAATGAGATAGGGAAATGGGAGAAAGGAGAAATAAGGAAGAAGAGGTTCATGAAGAAAGAGAAAGAGGAGATTCGAGCAGAAATAAAGGGAGAGGTGTGATGTCAAAATTAAGTGGAAGGTTGAGAATAATATGTAGAGATATGGAGGAAAGAGGAGGTTTGAAGGTGGAAGATGATGGAAATGAAGTGTAAGAAAGGGGAAGGAGGATGGAGAAAGAAAGATGGGAGGAAAAACGAGTGAAAGGGATAAGAATCTGATGATGAATAAGAGGTGTAGAATTTGAAAACGGTGAGAAGTAAAAGTTATATAGTAAGAAAGTGAAAGAAAAGGGTAAGATAATAAAAAGAGACAGTGCTCTTGTGTGGAAAAGAAAGAGCATGGATAGAATGAGGAATGAGAGGTGAAAAAGAGAGATAGTATCTGTGAGTAAAAGAGAGCAAGAAGGAAGAAATAAGGAATAAGATGAAGAATGAATGTAAGGAATAATAAAGTGATAGGCTAAGGAAAATAAGGAGTAACAGATGTAGAATTTGAAAACGGTGATAAGTAGAGGGTGTGTAGTAAGGAAGTGGTAGGAAAGAGTGGAAGAATGAAAAGGAATACGGTCTTCGTGTGTGAGAAAGAGAGAAAGAAGATAGAAATAACAATAAATTGAGAGGAAGAATGATGGTAAGGAATAAGAAACTGATAAGAGAAATATGGAATGAGAGGTGTAGAATTTGAAAACGGTAAGAAAAGGGTGTGTGAGAAAGAGAGAGACAGTGTTCGTGTGTGGGAGAGAGAAAAAAAGGAAATAAGTAGTAAGAGGAAGGAGATCAAGGCAGTAATGGGCTCTGACTGTTATAGGGGTCTGACGGCATGAGTTTCCAAGGTGGTGGTGGTAGTAGTAGGTCCGTCGACATCTCTCAGCAGAATTTTCAATATCGGCGCTCATGGCTCCGAATTGCCAACCAAATTTCATTTCTTGACAAGATGGCTGCCTTCGTCTCCTCTCCGGGGAGTTCTGGGGTCTCCCTGAGCTTCCAGCGCCCTCTGATTCCATAACTACGATAGTAGTTCCAGCGCTACTAAGTCTGTGTGGTCGATACATTACTTTCCAGACCTCTAGACCACATTTCTCCCCTCCCCCTGACACCCCCTTCACTACTCCCCCCCCCCCCAACAATTTAAGGGGGGCAACCAACTTATGACAATCTCATCCAACCAGAAGTGGCTCATAGCCGAGCGAGCCACCAAATGACACAATCTAGCAGTGCTCTTATCTTCCATATTTTTCGCTGTGGTTGAAAGCCTCGATATTATCCTCACGTTCTCGTTTTGAATTTGGCAGTTTTTTGCCCCCTTTACCCTTCACTTCCTCCCCACCATATCAATCATAAAAGTTCGCCCACCTAGGTGACTGGGCCGTTAGTCAAAATTAAGTGATCGAGCTTTGGTAACAAGTGGAGGTTTGTAGAGATTTTGGTTTTTAATCAAAATCGGAATGGGTATCCGATCTTGTACATGTTGATGAAGTTATATGAAGATAATGGGATTCGTTCATTCGGCCATGAAGAATTTCTTGATTAATATTGGATAAAATATGGGAAATAGGATATATAGTATATAGGATATAGAACATAGAATAGATGATATAGGATAAAATATAATATGATATACGATATAATGAATAATAAGACGAAGTTGTCACAACCACATTCATTAAAAATATACGCACACTAGTTTCGGATGTTACTCCATTATCAATCTCAAACAATTTAAAACTAAAGTACAGAGCAGCTTAATATATACTAAACACGGAATGATACTATTGGCTAAGCGATAGGCTGGCCTTCATTGACAGTTTCTGATTGGCTGAAGGTCATTACAAATCACGCCCACCAGTGGGAGGAGCAACTAGCAAAAATAAGAATCAGATAAGCTGCGTTATCGTAGGACCTGTTTGTAACAGTGACCGATTAGATTGGCCAGCAAAAAAGACACTGTTCTCTGCTTTAAAATCACTTACTGGTGGTTCGGAACCCACCTAAAACTGTAGGTCAAACTCATCAATCACCATCATCTAACTAAAACTGTCTAAAACGGTCTCAGACCTGTGTGCTTCATCCTCAAAAAAAACATCAAGAGCTAAAAATTGTGAACATCTAGAAAGTAACAAAGAAGAACAATACACAACTAAATTGAGCTAGAATTGAATCATTTTCAAATTTGATAATTGAAGCTCACTGGATATGATATAGGATATATGATATAGGTTGGCAAAACATTTTCCAAATTTTTACGTCAATCTCGTATGCATGCTATTAATTTGTTCTCTTTCTTGCATTCGTATTGAATTTTTTTTCAATATAGTAATTTTTGCATGTACTTTACAGTTGTATGTTTAACAAACGTCAATTGCAGAATATGATAAAATTTATATTTACGACATATATATTATAAATGATTCAAATATCAAGTGAATCCCTATAAATATTAAATGACTCGATATTAAGAGCTTTTTCGCCACACTAGGACGTAATGAGCTGTTTTTCGTGCGTCATATGGAGGCCGAAAGTGTTTGGTTTCCGACGAGGTCTGTAAACGTTTACCGCCCTAGGGCGGAAAAGAAAATGACCTTGAATGACAGCTGATCGTGTCTGGATACAGCAGTCATGATTGTAAAAATGAATCCTTCCAACTTTTATGTAAAACAAAAAGATTTAAACCATCAATAAAATGTTTATTTTTTATAATTTAATATATACGTAGTATTTAAAATGTCAAAAATGATCACTTTTTATAACTTAATATGTAATATTTTGTAGTTTTGATATCAAACAATAGAACCTTTTTATTCAACCTACAGAGCTCTGGGTGGGAATTTTGTGAACTACTACAACTGTTGCTAACCTCTCTTGGTTGGTTAGGTTTTTTGTTTTTAGGAATTTTGTCTACTACTGCAACTGTTGGTAAAGGTTACTGTTGGTATAGAAAGGTTAGTTGGTTAGGTTTTTGGTTTTTTATGCAGGTTTTGAATCAGGAACAGGAATAACAACAAAAAACCTAACCAACTAACCTTTTGGCGTAAAGTTGTAGTAGTTGACAAAATGCCCACCCAGAGCGCTGTAGGTTGGATAAAGAGGTGATAGCCGTTCCAAGTGCAAGTACCATAGCCTTAAAATTTCGCTTTCAAAATTTCCAACTTAACATTGTTGTTTTGTTTTTTTTTTGTGGTGTGGCGAAAAATAGCGTTCGCAACACGGGCAAAAATGTTTTGCCGGCTCTCAAACGCATCAAGTTCTCAACTTCGTCTCGAACTTGAAAACCGCGATCTCGAGCCGGCAAACACACATTTTCGGCCCTAGGTGCGAAATATACTATTTAATGTCAGTAGCTTACTCAATCAAATAATGTTACAAGAAGTAAAAGAGAGATGCAACGCTAATGTGATTGTGTATATGAATGAATGTGTAGAAGAGAAAGACAGAAAACAATGGAGAGAATGTGTAAATTGAGTGAGGCAAAATTGAGGTTAGTGCAATACAAGGCGTAACCACCGCCATTCGATTTTCGGAGTGGAGCTCTCGACATGATAGACTGTTCTAAACAACAGTTAGCGCTATTAACGAGCTTTTAAAAAGGATTGATTCGACGTCCGACCTCTCCAAATAACTCTCGATTGCGTTCAGCGCTCGTTTAATACCACCAGTTAGCACCGAAACTCTCTCTTTATCATCTCTCTCGCACAGTAATTGAACAGCACTCATGAAAAAGCAACCGAAACATCTGTAATTGGTCATTGAGAATGATGGTAATCCATGAATTATTATTCCAACAATAATTTATAAGTGAGATAAATGTGTCATTATATATATTCTTTTTTTCGGAGGATGAAGCCCCCATAGGTCTGAGACCTGTGAGTGGGTGATGAATTGGATGATGATGAGTTGGGCCTACAGTTTTGTTAGGTGGGTTCCGAACCACCGGGAAGAGATACTCTCGTTATATTACTCCATCTGTTTTTATTGTAAATCGATCGCAGGTGAGATTGTGCGAAAGCTTGTAGCTTCTGCAAAAGCTTGTAGATTGAACGTAGGCATTTTCAAACGTTAAATATACATTTCTTTATCGTTAACTCTACTGTAATGCCGCTTACGCAAATTTACGTAACCTTTCGTGGCACAGATCCTGAATTAATTTGTATTTTTGTCACGTGACTTCCTGATAAGTGATTGATTATGAGAATGATGGTAATCCATGAAATATTCCAACAATGAATTAATACGACAAATGTGTTTTCATCCTTTTTTAATTATTGTTTTCATTGCAGTTTATCCCGTTAACTTCATCCAATGGTAACTCTAGCTTCAGATTTCTTGTAGCTTTAATGTAGGCATTTTTGAACGTTTAATATACGTTTCTTTATTGTCAACTCTACTGTTATTCCGCTTTCACAAATTTTCGTAACCTTTCGTGGCACAGATCCTGAATTAGTTTGTTTCTTTTTTGTCAGGTGACTTCATGAGAATGATGGTAATCCTTGAAATATTTCAACAATGAACCATGAGTACGACAAATGTGTCATTATCTTTTTTTAAATTATTGTTTTCATTGCAGTTTATTCCGTTAACTCTAACATCCAATGGTAACTCTTGCTCCAGATTTCCAAATGCATGAAGTGGTCTGGAATAATCGCAAGATATGATCAAAACCATGTTCTTATTACACTTTGATGATATTGCCGTTAGGCTTTCCATTGATTATCCTCTGCATCATTATATTCCATAAATTACTCTATGTGTTTTTATTGCTAATTGATACCAGGTAAAATTGAGTGAAAGTTTGTAACTCGTGCAAAGGCATTATTGAAAGTAAAATATAAGTGAGTGTACTGCTATGTAATTTAGTCTAATACTAAACAATCAACAAATTCAAAACAATGTTGAGGATACATGTGCACGAATACAATAAATTTCAATTCAGATTTGTAGGATTTAAAAAAGTCGAACTTATCCCATGATCCTACACAAATAACATAATCAGCGTTGAGACGAAATAACAGAGGGTGTGAATTACTGCTCTAAGAATGACATTGGGAAGATCCCTCTCACATTCAATCTCACACGATGTCTTTCCTCTCACCTACTCATTCAAACTCTCATACCCCTTCTCTCTCAGGCACTTTCTCTTTCTCTAAATTTCTCTCACTCTAACACTCTCTTCTTGCCCAAACACTCTCTCACTCTCTCTCTCTTCTCACAGAAGATATTGTCGGTAGTAGAACATTGTTACTAAGTAGAAAAAGAAAGAGAGAGAGAGCGTGAGAGTGAGGGCTCCAACACACAAGTTCTCTGAGGCACGACTGAGACAGTGTTGAAAAGTTTGTAATATTTCGGCAGATCGTGAGAAGTGAGCGGTCGTTGGAGATGATGTTAGGGGCTCACGAAGGGGAGGGCCGTGGTGAGATGGAGAGGAGGGGAGGTAAAGTTGGAAGGATTGTAAGTGGGGAGAAGGAGAAGAAGAAGCAGAAGGAGACGGAAGAGAAGGAGAGTAGGAGAAGTAGGAGTAGGAGATGGTAGATGATGGGGAGATGGATGATGAGGAGGTAGAGGAGGATGAGAAGGATTGGAAGGAGAATGTGGAGGAGAAGGATCAGTAGGAGTAGGAGAGAAGGAGAGTAGGAGAAGGAGGAAGAGGAGGAGGTGAAATGGAAGAGGGAGAGAGAAAGAAAAAGAAAATGATGAGAAATAGTAAGAGATAAATAAATAGAAAGAGAAAGAGAATAAAGATGGAGAAGAGGAAGAGGTAAAAAACAAGAAGGAATCGGAACATTATAGAAGACAGACTGGAGAGAATAAGACGAATAGGAGAGAAATAGGATAAAAAGGAGGATAAGGAGGAGGAAAATAAACAGATAAATAATAAGAAGAACGAGAGAGAAATCGAGAACTGGATATGGGGAGATAAGAAGAGTAAAAGAGATTATGTGAGATGAGGAGAAGGATGACAAGGAGGAGTCGGAGGAGAAGGAGAAGAAGAAGGAGAAAGATGACAAGGAGGACAAGGAGGGAAAGGAGGAGGAGGAGGAGGAGGACGAGGAGGAGGAAGAAAAGAAGGAGTAGCACGTTGAAGAGGAGATAAGGAGAGTAAAAAAATGATGTGAGAGGAGGTGAAGGAGGACAAGGATGTTACGGAGAAGGAGGAGGAGAAAGAAAAGAAGAAGAAGGAGGACGTTAAGGAGAAGGAGAAGCGGGATGAGGAGCAGTCCCGGGCCCCGAAAAACGGCGCGTTAACATGAGGGTGAGGAGAGACTTTCGTTTGAGATCGATCGTCGACATCGAGGAAACGAGGAAGTCGTGAATCTGGAAGCGGTGAGTGTGTGGGTGTTTGACTGGTGTAAGGGGGGTCGAGGGGTCCCATAACCTCCCCCCCCCCACACCAACCAACAGTCACCGGGATTCCGATTGTATGTGCAAAGTTTGGCCAGCCTTCTTCATCTGAGGGAGATCTCGCCTGGCTATTTCCAACTCATATCCGCCAAGTGTGCGAGTCGGACGCTTTTCGACTTAACACTTTGCTTCTCAATCGGCGTCGTAACGTTTTATTCGGCCAACTTTGGTCGTTTTTCGCGCTACTAATAAGTTGGGGCGCGCTGCTGTTTGGATTCATTTAATCTCGATAAGTGACGATTGATAGGGTGCAAAACGCGGGTGGGGGAGGGTTCGCCCCGTCATTACTGTCTTATTTCCAAAAGTTCGTGCTGTTATTTCTGGCACAGAATTAGAGTTGCTGCGCTTGGTTTTGATAGATCTTTCATCCAATTATTCAAGATGAATACGTGAATTAAATAGATTCCATTGAACTGAATTAATTGGACCCAAATCATCATGCCTGAATCAATTAAAAATTATGAATAATAAGAATGTGAGTTGTCACAGCCACATTTATGAGGAAGTAAATTCGTATGGCTTTTTTTGGTGGGGAGACCCTTACGGGTAGTTCCACCTCGCCGTTTTTTTAACGACTGCTTTTTTTATATGCAACCTCAGGTATGAGGAGATCATCGTTGACAAAATTAAAAAAAATTAAGAAGGAGACTAGCAATAAGCACTCGCATTGCTGTAACTGATACTGGAGGAAGGTTATGGATAACGGTACCATAACTTGGCTCAGTATCTGATAAATTGGGGAAAGAATTTAAAAAGAACGGTTTTGATGTAGCTTTTCAAACAATACATATTTTAAAGAGTTTGTTCGGGTGTAGTAAAGATGACATTTTTTTATTTATTTGTATGTAGTAAAGATTCTTGGATTTTTTTTCTGGGGGGGGGATGAAGCCCACATAGGTCTGAGACCTGTGCGTGGGTAATGAATTGGATGATGGTGATTGATGAGTTGGACCCACAGTTTTAGGTGGGTTCCGAACAACCGGAAAGTGATTTTACAGTAGAGAACAGTGTCATTTCTGCTGGTCAATCTAATCGGTCACTGTTACAAACAGGACCCACGAGAACGCAGCTTATCTCTATCTGATTGAACAGATACCTGCTACGGCTCGCGGCTATTTCTTGTTTCATAACGATCTGCGTTGTTAACTGTTTCTGGTGGATTCCCTTTGAAGATCTTTATAACTCGAAAACGTTTGGCCTGAAGTGAGTAAAAATATCATTCATTCTCAATTAAAATTGACTGCAAGTCCTGAATTTAGCATAAAAAGTTGATATAAAATTGAAATCTGGGATAAAAGTGAAGTTTATAAATTGAACTGCGGTGATTGTAATGCCTGCTATGTGGGTCAGACCGGTAGCGGCTTCAAATGTGGAATAAATAAACAGATTAGAGATTGGAACACCCACAAAGGAGACTCAAATTTTGCAGAATATCTCCTCATTAATGATGGTTACAAGTTCAAGGCCGAAGAGAATGATGACTTTCTGTATTTGATTGGCAGAAGCAGACAATTGAGCATTTTAGAAGCTTTGGAGATCACTAGGTTGAGAAAAACGATTCCAATACTAGTTTATGCTAAACGATAAAATTTATTCCAACCAATTCATTACAAATAATTAA
This sequence comes from Conomelus anceps, assembly GCA_948455865.1. Classification (NCBI taxonomy): domain Eukaryota; kingdom Metazoa; phylum Arthropoda; class Insecta; order Hemiptera; family Delphacidae; genus Conomelus; species Conomelus anceps. Next base: position 2,226,345 of record OX418219.1, read on the forward strand.
GTTTCATCATAATTCTGGCCTACATTTTAATAGCGCTACTTTCCTTTTTTCTCTGTTGACCTTGACTGCATTTCAGAGTGCTTCAATTTTTTAATTTTAATTTTTTTAAATTCTAGTCTACTTCTGTATTGCTGTCTATGTGTTTTGGCGGTTTGGTAAAATGCCAAGTTTCTTGAAAACCAACTTGAATCTAATGAAATATTTCACTACTCATTCTCTCATCTATTTCAATAATCACATTTTATTCATTGTAGTTGAAACAATATTTCAATAATTCCTACATAGTTTGAAAAGGTTCACATAAAAAAATACACTTTAATGTAAGTCGCTGTTGAATGATTGACATAGCTGGGCAATCCACACTAAAACATTAAATTTAATAATTATTGAGAGTATTAAAATATATGCAATCTATTACACAGCAGAAGGACTCATACTAACATTATCAACCTTCAATTTTCCTCTTTTATATATTAAAAAAATAGTCTAAATCGATATATATCTTGTGTCAATAAATACAATTATTTTTCTCACCACGCTCAAATACAAGTTTCAATACACAGCTTTCCATCCAAAAATCAGATTTATTTTAGTTCAATATTGGAAATCATTGTGAAATCTTTGATAATGGTAGCAATAGTGGCAAATATATTATATGTATTATTGTAATACTTCTTGTAACAAGAATTTTCTGGAAAAATAAGCTTCTTTGAAGGGAATTTATAGTGAATAACATATGGAAATAATTGAGAAAATAACAATTTTATTATCTTAGATATTGCAGTAAAAAAGAGACATCATGAAAACTATTTTTTTAAAACAACTGCAGACCACAAAAGTTTATAGATTTCAAGTTTTTTCTGCAGAACGAATAAAAACTGAACATTACCATGATAAGGCACAATAAAAAACAGATCGAATTGTGAACCTCCTTCTGTTTTGGAAGTCGGTTAAAAACATAAAATCAGAGCCAGTTATAATTATTCACTTCCCTACACAACAAGTAGGCCTACAAGGCAACTGGAAAAGCCTCCGTAGTTGTGTGAGAGTTTATAATGAAAGGCAAAGTCAATAAAAAGTGCGTGCTGGCCCAAGTTTTGCCTCCGTAATATTGAAACAAAAAGCGGGGAGTTTACAGTGACATGGTCTTGACACGCTATATTCCCCCTGAAAATGGCGAAATAACTTTCTTGTTATGTTGGAGTTTGGCCTGTTTGTGAGAAATATGACCTAATGGCATACATTTTTCGCGTGAATCATTGCAGTGGTATCACTCAAACTAGAATCTTTTTTTGGTGCAATCCTGATAATTAATCCAGGCCTGAAAAGCAAATGAATCCAGTAAATAGCTGATATAGATACAATAGCATAGCAATATTCAATATTGACTGCCCACACAAAGAGAAATCTTCGTTTCAAGTCGACTGATTTGCATTTCTTTGTTGTTTATTTGTTTGTTATATGTCTATATGTTTTGGTTAAACGCATGAGCCAAACTCTATGACATTATGTATGGATCTTTCTCAAACGTATGCCCAGCGATGTATGTGTAAGGATTTTCAAATTTTGCTCGCATTTAAGAAATATTTTAAAGGAAGAAAAGGAAAGGAACTCGGGTCTTCTTCTGTAGGGAACATAAGTTTTTTTTAAATTCTCCATCATATCAAATTGGAATCTGATTTCAAGATAGCCGTCGGGCCCTCTCGTTCATCTAGTTGAAAATTCATATAGATTAAGTTATCATTCACAAGAATAACATATTTGTTTGAAAGAAACAAATCATTTCTAACATTTCAATTAAGTAGAATAGCAAGTGGCTACTCATTGAATGATAACTATACAAATTTAACTGATACTGTTTTAGAAATTCATTAATCAGACATGTGGTATCTGATTTGATTTGAGCAATTAGATGTCTGGAAAATAGAGACACAGCCTTGGTGATGTGATACAAGGTTTTTGTGGAAGACAGACATGAAATAAACTATGCAAATTAAATCAAGGGTTAGGTCTGATGATAGAGTTTGATTTTGCGATAGTTGTGTAGCGAGAATAGAAAGGAAGAAGGAACAGTGGTTCTCGGTGTTATCTACTATGTAATATCTATGTTTACTTTTAAGCAATTAATTACTCTGCTTTTGACACTTTTATAGTGTTTACTTGGTAATTTGTAGAATGTTCTAGTTGTTTGATTAGACATTAATGGAGTCTTAACGAATATTGCGGAAGGCATGAAGGTCTTTCATTGTTTATTTAGAAGTTGATGGAAAAATTGAGAGACATCTTAATTATGAAAAATTATATAAATATTTGTAGACTTTTGTAAATGAGTTGAGTTGTTTTTGAAATTCGTCGTGATAAACAAGTTGTGACAGTTCTATATTATATTGTACCTATATAGTGATAATTCTTTCTCAGTGACTAAAGAGATAATTCTTTTTCCTATTTAATTCATATCAGTGAGCTACTAAATAGTTTTTATTGTATTACAGACTAGTGCTACGTAAGTTAAGTGTTCTTTTTCGACGTTTCTTTTTGAATATTATTGGACAGTTTACTGTACAGTTATTAGTTAATATTAGATCGGACTTTCAACGTTTAGTGATAGATTTTTGTACAGTTTATTGAAATCTCTTCATTAGTTGAACAATATCGATGTATCTGTTTTCAATTGCTTATTTTTCTGTAAGACATTACTGATCAGTGAGTGTTGTGATTATTTGTGTAAATAAAGTGCAAGTGATAAATTTAAGTGTTGCCAGCGTTATTTTAGACATAGAACCCGTAACAATTGAATACATCGAGTATGTTCCTCTTTGGAAGCACTCTTATTCTTGAGCGTGAGGTCTACAGTTCACAGAACAACTAAATAATTCAGGTCCAAACTAGCACATGATCCAGTATATAGTATAGGAAATAAAGCATGAGAATATATTTATGTGACTCTTCATAACTGTCTGTAAATTTGATGCTATATTAACTTTTTTAATGAATTCAACGACTTGCAGTCAAATTTTTATTAAGAATAAGTAGAATTTACTTACTCTGTAGGCCGAATGGTTTTTTGTAGAATGTGATCAAAAAGTTTGTGTTATTTAAAATTTAGTTGTTCGTTGAGGATGTTTTGTTTATTGTGTGTGGTGTGTTTATATATTTCAAATTGTTCCAAGATGCTGAGTTCGTGTCCTTTAGATTTTATATGTAGAATGTGTAGGTTGGTAGTGATGTCAGTAGAAGTGTGTCCAGTTTGAATGATATGGTCGGCGAAATTCGATTCAGCTTTTGATGTTAAGGCTTGAAAATGTTCCTTGTAAGTTTGTTTCAATGTGAGGCTTGTTTGTCCTATGTAGAATTTGTTATAATCAGCGCAGTTCAGTTTGTAGATCCCTGGGAGATCGTATTTGTTTGTGTTCAATGTGGTTTTGAGTGCAAGTGCAAAAGCTGAATCGAAAATGGATTTCCAAGATTCGAAAACGTTCGGGCCTACAGAGTAAGTAAATTCTAATTATTATTCTTAATAAAAATTTAACTGCAAGTCGTTGAATTCACTTAAAAAGTTAATACTAACAAAGCAGTTCGTCATGGAACAATAAATCCAGGAATTTGATGTTATAGTTCCATATTACTTTTCCACCTGATCTTTAGACCTGATCAATAAAAAAAAGAAAAAATATCTGTGAGTGGGAAATGAGTTGGGTGATGGTGATTGAAAAGTTGAACCTACAGTTTTAGGTGGGTTCCGATTCAACTTTATTCTATGATTTTTTTTCAGCTTTCTATCAGCTACAAGAATGTTATTTATAGCCAGATAAGTTTGATTACAGGTACATCTACTCCACAGTAGAAGGGAAAAACGTCAAATGTTGAAGCCATTGTAATCGGGATAAAGTTTCAAATCGGCCGTCGTGATAATCATAAGCACCCCCGCCGGGTATCAGAGGGGGGGGGGGGGTTCCCTGTCCTGATTCTGTGAATTTACTATAATTTCAGGTTAGCTTTGTGAAATTGAGACGGAAAGTATCCGACATCGTCCATTCCCTTGATGGATTTTCAAAGCAACTTTTAATGAGCAGCGCCTGTCTTTTTTCTACTTCTCTCCTCGTCATACACCCAGTTTACTGACATTTTTTCTCCCTTTTCCTTCTCATTCTCCGGGTGCAAATCATGTTACACAACATAAGAAAAGCTGGTCGATGGCTCTGTTGTGTGTGTGATGGAGAGCTCTGGGGACTGTCTCTGGCTCTGGCTTTGCTGGAGGGGGTTGTTTAGCCGGGAATCGGATGGTAATTAGTTGGAGAGGCATGTTGACTCCCCCTCCTTTCCTCTCCCACCCCTCCACCCCCTCACAGCGACTGCCATACCCGATTCGATGTCTTAACTTTTTAATGATCTTAATTTAGCAGCAGTTTGAGAATGAAATCTGAGATATGGTGACAACTTTGCCTTCTAATTTGCTGCCAAAACCTGCTCTTGTTTTATTTTATGTCGGTGTGCTTTTATCCTCCTCCTCCTCTTTTTCCTTTTCTTCTTCTTCTCTTTCTTTTTCTCCTCCTTCTTCTCCTACTTCTTCACATTCTACTTTTTCTTCTCCTTCAGCTTCTTCTTTTCCTCATTTTTCTTCTCCTTTTTTCCTCATCTTCCTTCTTCCCCTTCTACTCTTACTTCTTCTTTTCTTCATTTTTCTTCTCCTTCTTTTCCTCATCTTCCTTCTTCTCCTTCTGCTTGTCATTCTCCAACTTTTATTCTTTCTTCTTCTCCTTCTTTTCCTTATCTTCTTTCTTTGCATTCCCCTCCTCCTCCTGCGCTCTTCCTCCTCCTCCACACCCTCTTCCTCGTCCACCTTCTACATCACCCTCTCCTTTTTCTTCTTCACCACGATCTTCACTACTTCTTTCCCCCCCCCCCTTTTACCCCTTTCATCTTCTTTCTTTGCCTTCCCCTTCTCCTCCTGCGCTCCCCCTCCTCCTTCACACCCTCTCCCTCTTCCACATCCACCTTCTACTCCACCTTCTCCTTTTTCTTCTTCTCCACGTTCTGCACTATTTCATTTTCCCCCTTTTTTCCTCCTCTTTTTCTCCTTCTGCTTGTCGTCCTTCTACGCCTTTCTCTCCTTTACCCCTTTTTCATCCTCCTCCTCATATCCTCCATCTTACCATACTGCTACCTCCTCCTTCTCCTGACCCTCATCCACCTCCTCTTTCCATCTTCTTTTTCGCTTTTCCCCCTTCTTCTCTTCCTTTTTGTCATCATCTTCATACGCCTTTTTCTTCCTTCTCCATGACCTTCTTTTTATTTCCCTTTTTCTCCTCATCCTCGTTTTTCTTCTTTTTCTCCTTCTTCTCTCACTTCTTCTCCTCCTTCTAATCCTTTTCTCCTAACTCTTCTTCTTCTCCTCCTCCTGCTCATCCTTTTCTCCTTCTTCTCCTCGTCCTGCTCATCCCCGATCTTGTTCTCCTTCTCATTCTTCTTCTCCTCCCCCTCCCTATCATCTTTCTCCTCCCTCTCCTCCTTCTCCTTCTTCCTCCCTTTTCCTTCTCGCCCATTACCTCCTTTTTCTCCCCTCCCCCTCTTTCACCTCATTCTACTTCTCTCTCTTCTTTTTTCACCTTCCACTCCTTCTTCTCCCACTCCTCTCTTCCCTCCATCATCACTATCAACCCCCCCCCCCTTCCTAACAAACTCTTTTTCTCTCTTGTTGCTCTACCCTTCATGGAAATGAGGGAAAGCTCTGTCTCTAAAGTCGTCCAGAAAACTTCCAAGTTCCATTCATTGTGGAAATTATTATTTTATACGCAGCCAACCTATTAGTAGACCTTCAAAAGTCTTCTAGCGTGTCTACAACTGGAGATTTGCGATTGGTATTACTGAACCATAGCCTTCCCCCCTCCCCACCTACCATCCCAACAACCAAAATAGCCCCTTTGCAAACTAAACCTCCGGAAATCCCTGTGACAAATAGGTTACAGTACTCGATTATGATATCGCCAAGTTTGAAGTCGAGCTAAACTTCAAACTTTGCCATTTGTCAGTTAATCTTTCTCTCTTTCTAAAAGATGTGGGATCGTAATATTTTTCTAATAACTTATCCTCCTATCACTTAAAACTAAATTTCACTTTCCGGGCTTGTAATGTTTTATTTGAGTAGCTCAAACTTGATTTACAAATTAATCTTCTATCAGTAATATTATAAAACAAAAATTAAAACAGAAATGATTGAAAAATGTGGTAGAAATATAATTTTAGTAATTTTAAAAACCTTATTAGTAATTTTATTACTAATTATTATCATTATTATCAAATATTATATATCATATGATATCATATATCATATTATTATCAAAAACAAATTGAAAAAAGATTGAAACATGTAGCAGTACGTAATTTTACCAATAACTATTCATATTATGGTTTTTATTCTGTATTTGTATACCCAATAACTGACGCAATGTGCAAAAAAAGAATTTCTTTCCTAGCACATACCCTCAGAACTTCAGATAAAGTCGATTATTAAGAGAATTTGTAGAAAAATTCATAAGTGCAAAAACAGAAATAGCCACAATCCCTTGACTTGGGAAAGAACAGAAAATACATAACTAAATTGAACTATTAATGATGTCAAAAATCGTACAATGATTCACAATGAAACAATTGAAGATAAAAAGAAAATTGTATCAATAAAAACAATTAAACGAAGGGACCAGGTTTGTTCAGGTGAATTGAGAAAGGCATGATCTGACAGAATGAAAAGATATTGGGAGAGAAAGAAGATCGAAGTGAACAACCAAAGAAAGAGAACTGGTTAGACAGTTTATTATTTTTTAATCTAGCAATCTGTCCAAGTGTAAAAACTCTTGAACCAAATGAACTCCAACCAAACTTCAAGGAACTCAAATCAAACTCAACGATACCATTCTAAATACGATTAAAAATTTAGAATGTTATTCTAATGCACCAACAACAGCTACTCTCATCTCAGTCTAGCTATTTCTCTATCTCGCTCCCACAATCAATTATTGACCGACGGGATGTAGCAGCCACAATAAATTCATCCTCGTGTCTCCATTATTAATTATTCGTGTTAAAGGCAAGTGCTAGAATTTAGTTAATGTGTCTGCGAGTGGAGGAATTTATTTGAAACGGGGGGGAATGGTGGAGCCGGGGAGCGGGGGAGCTAGACTTCGTGATATTTCACTAAGGAAACAGATAGGGGAACAGGCAACGCCTGTGATATTAGGTGAGGCACTGGGGAACCATACGTTGATGTTCAGACACGGTCTCTCATACCTCAACTAACTTCTTGCCATGTACAGCAATTCCCTGTCTTCACTCCCTGACTCTCCGACTCCCTGAATCCCTGAGACTCGACTCACTGACTTCGAAGCCTCAGTTCAATGAAACGAGACTATGTCTTCTGAATGGTGCTAAAATATTCCTTCTTTTTCTCCTTCCTCTGCTTCTTGCTTTGCTTCTTTCTCTTATTTTCCTACATGTTCTTCTTATTTTTTTTCAAATCAAATTTATTTCCTTTTTGCCACAATAAAAAATAAAAATTTAAAAGAAAATCTTGCGTACTGCCATATTTACGAAATCAGGAAAAAACCTGCAAAGGCATATGCCTGAGCTTAGGAAAGCTAATAAAAGCATACGCATAACTTAATAAGTTTATAAAAATAATACATAATGAAATGAAGATAAAATTTATCTGTTGTTAGTTAAGTGAAAATGAGGAAAATGCATGAAACTAATGACGGATGAACCATTTGTCAATGAAGGGAAAGGGGACGATGAGAAAGCTTATGGATTTGAGAGCTGCAGAGTGATACAACAATATAATGATATTTTATTACCGTATGCATTCAGGAGGTAAAAGAATAGAAATAAAATTATTATTAATCAATATTATTATTATTATTATCATTCTACTGGTTATGTGTCAAGAATGGACGAACCTTTGTCCAAACTTCGCCATTTCATGTAATTGCATCACTTGTCGTTACTGTGATCAATATCATTACTATCATACCATTGAAATTATTGTATATAATTCTTTGTACTATGAAAATAGCATTTTATGAGTTCAATATTGTATACATCTATGTGATGTTTATAATTTTGATTTTAACCATTCATATGCAAATTTGTAAATTAACATGAATAAACAAATATAATCTAATCTAATCTAATCCTCCTCCATCATGACCTTTGCTCGATTTGAATATATCCCCAGGTCTACTATAATTAATGCCTACTATTGCTCACATTAGAACAAATAATTAATGATTACAGCAACTTTTGCTATTATAATTTTTTAAATACAAAATTCCACGCTAAATAAAGAGTTGTAGAATTTTACATCGTTTATCATCTTTTTTATAGGAAGATTTTTAGTTACTTTTTTCATGTTGTATTGATCATATTGCTATGCTAATTTTATAATATCTCATAATATAGGCTACAAGAGATTTCTGATGTTTTCAAAGTTTGAGTATTCAACTAAAAAGCTTCAAATGAAACAAAATTTTAAATAAAAAAGAAACCGACTTCAATGAAATAGTACTCAAAAATTAAATACTCACCTAGTTAGTTTAAAATAAAGTATTTACTTAAAAACTGAGGAAATTTCAAATTTCCTCTAATAAATTTAATAAATAAATAGGAAAATTCAAATTTCAAATAATAAATTAGAAATCTATTAAATAGTATTAGAAATCTAGTAATATGATTGTAATACAATAGTAATATCTATTGAAGTTAGAGCCAAATATTTTATGAAATTTATAAGAAATTCATGTGATACTCAAGGAGTTTATGAGGAATTTGACAACAACTTTGAAAAATTACTTGAATTTAACATTTTCTCAGTTTAAAGTAAATACTTTATCTATAACTTTCTAGTGCGTGAGTATTATTTCATTGAAGTCGGTTTCTTTTTTTAAGAATTGTTTTATTAATGCTATGAAATTTCATTTTATTTATTCATATACATGTCATAGGCTATACATTAGTCAGCATTGACAATAGTCATACAAGTTAACCTAATCAACACTACATAAAATAAAATCTAGCATTATGAAATCAGGTAACATTCCCTTCCTAAATCTACTCATTTTCCCAAGAGAGCCCGAGAACAATAATACAGTTTTAGCGAGAACAATAATACATTTAGCGTTTAGGTGAAAATGGATCGTTAATAGGCTTCATAACCTAAAAGGTTCTGTCGTGTTGATGAGGAAAGCTTCACAACTCCATTCACTCTATCACAGCACGACTCTCCATTAAAAAAATGAGTTATGTAAGCCAGATCGCGACAATCCAATTTGTAATTGAGGCTCCCGAGAAAAAAACACAAAAACAACAGTCGGTTACATTCCTACACGTGTTTGTGTGATGAGAGGCTTAAATTGGTGTTGATTTTGAGTAGAAACGGCTGGGGATGTTTGAACACGAGCATTCTGATGATCTGTCGACGATTGATCTAATAGAATGATCGATTGAATAGTATAGTGACCATACATAAACAAATAAATTTAAAAAATATTCAAGTATAGATACATTGAGGAATATTCAAGTACGGAATAATAATTCATAAATTATTTGTTTGCCATGAGAGTTGGCCTTTCAGATAGGGAAGTGATAGCCGTGAGTCGTAGCAGGTATATGTTCAGTCAGATACGCTAAGCTTTGAACTCTGTACCCTCTTTGTAAGGGTTACCGTTTAGATTGGCCGGAAAAAAGACTGTATTTTCTGTTGTTAAATCACTTTTCAGTAGTTCGAAACCCATCTAAAGCTGTAGGTCCAACTCATCAATCACCATCATTTAACTCATTACCCAAAGGTAACGTCAGAGGCCCTGAACCTGATCAGGTGCGACCTGATAACTCTGACACCAGACCTGAGCCAACCAGGTCACACGATATTATTATTATTATTATTACCCATAGGTCTTAGACCTATGTGGGCTTCATTTAAAAAGAATAATGTGTAATAAAAAGCCATGAATGTGAAATTAAGAATAACACAATCAGTCACATATCGCCGTGTATTATTACATAGAAAGGGACCTGATGAATATTGAAAGTCACAGTGTGTGAATTGATGAACAGAATGGAGATAGTAATGTGTACAAGTGAATGAAAGAGACAGAGAATAGGATAATTAGAATACTTAATTGTCAATTACTTCTGATTCAACATATTCATTGCGCCAGTGTGAGTTTTGTAATAAGTTTAATCCAACTTCAGCGATTTGAGATAAGAATTGCATCCGCTGATTTTATTCGTTCATAACGTTGTTATAAGTCTTTTCATTGAGAATGGTGAAGGGATTAACCAGTCGAATTCTACACAGCTCTCAGTGCCTCTCACTCTTTCTTATTCCTTGTATGTATCCCTCTGACTCCCTACCTCTTTTTACCTTCACTAACAAGAATTTGCATTTTTCCTTTGCTGCTTTTGCTCGAGTTGCGTTGAAACGTCCGTTCTGAGCAGAGCAATAAATTGCTGACTATTTTGGGTCCTCGTTTCTGGAGAGGTTTTCCCCATTGATAATGACACACTCTTTTGCTAACTACTGACCAAACTCTTTTTTCCTGCTTCTCTCTGATTCTGTTTCTCTTTCTATCTTATTATTTATTTTCCGATTCACTTCTTTTCTCTCTCTGTCTTATTCCCTTTCTCCAGTTCTATTTCGTTTTCTATTTTCTTTTTTCTTTTTCCTTTTTATTCCCTTGCTCTCACTCTATCTCATCTTTTGTCTTCTCCTTTTATATTCTCTCTTTTTCTCACTCAATAACGTTTTTCATCTTATTCATTCAATACCCCTGTAATATGGGGAATATTGAGAGTGTTATATTAGTGATATTTATTAGTGCTTTAGTGTTTTTTTCAGGTGCATTGAACTGATTAGAATTAAGCTGACAAATTTTTAAATATGAACTCAAGTGAACTTTGTATTGCTATGTTGTCGTAATTGTGAGAAAGTTAATTTTTTAAAGAAATGGCTGTCTCACAATTACCTATTTTTTGCATATAAGGTTTTGCTAACTTGCATCTAAGTAGTCAAAATTATTGCAGGTTTCAGGCATTTCCACAGTACTGAATTTTCATTTGTGATGGAATTACAATTGTATTTGGAATGCTTGAAACGTGCAATGACCTCCCTTGAAATTTTGGCGACTCTGCTGAAATTATGTTCGGTGCTCCACACGTGGTGAGGCCGGTTGGTCACCTGGAGGGGGACATAATTGAAGTGGAAAAGCGAGAGTTCGAATCGAGACGTGGCCGCGAGAAGAGCAGAAAAATTGTGAAGGAGCCTCGGGCCTTCTAAGTGAGGCTGCGGCCCATTTAGGAGGGGCGAGCGATCAAGTCGGTGAACTTAGTTGTGAATTTATTCGGTCAAAATTTTGATAAAGTATATTAAGTCAAAATCGCGGGTTCAGTTTGAAGGAAATTCGAAAGTTTGTTATACGTGATGTTATGGCGGGCGTTTGAAATAAAATTCGTAGATCATGGACAGATAAAAAACACTGGTGAGTGCCTAATCTTTAGTATAAAGCTCAAATTAAGACCCTATTGATTGACCGAGGCCCTCAATTCATTAATTTACATGTTAGCAAAAGACATAAGTTAGCAAAATCTTGTAGAAAATTACTGAAGTAGTTTAAATGAAAATTGTGTGACTTCTTTATGTTGAAAATAATTTTAGGATCGTATAATAAATCTGGGTTAAATAGCACCAACTCTTTTATTTCCAAAAAATCAGTTCATTCCTTGCTCTCTTGTTAATTCAGTTGCTAAACAGGTGAAAGACAAGAAATAGATAAAATGATCTTTGCATTTGAGTAAACGAACCTAAAGCTCCCAATCATAGATTTGGAATTATTGAATGCCTATACAGTTTAGTAAAGAGATGAAATTTCCGGTTACAAAAATGGTGTCATATGTGTGGGTGAAGGAAGGTACTTTATTGTTACATAAAGGGTGTTCAGGTGTAAAGAGGTAGAAGATTTTCGGCTACATATATGGTTTGAGATTTAAGGGTAGAAAAGTCAGCCGGTTACACCCCACTTATTCCGTTTTTCTCTCCCTATTTTGCTACCCTTTTTCTTTTCTTTTTTTTCTGAGGATGAAGCCCACATAGGTCTGAGCCCTGTGCGTGAGTAATGAGTTGGATGATGGTGATTGATGAGTTGGACCTACAGTTTTAGGTGGGTTCCGAACCACCGGAATATTTTCTATCTTATTCATATTGTGTTGTTCAGTTTGTATTGCTCAGTACCACTTCATATAATCAGACTTAATGGAAATTGTAAAAATGTAATAAATATTTATAATAAAATATTAATATTTTTTATGTACACTTTTAAACATATTCACTCAAGGATTATTTTAACGTGATGGTGCTTCAACACGATTTTCAATGAGGTTACCTAACCACTTTTTCGTATTTTGTATTGTATCTATATATTAACTTTTCAAGTGAATTAAACGACTTGAAGTCAAATTTTATTTGAAATAAGTAGTATTTCACTTACTTTTTAGGCCGAACGTTTTCGGGTTGTTGAAATTCATCTTCAAGGCATCCTGTATCTATATGTTGTATTATTGTATTTTGGAAACTGTGTGTATTGTATTTTATGAAAAGAAATGAATAATTGATAATAACATTGTCTCAAAAAGGAATATGAACATAAACAGCAGTTCATATCACAAGCATGTTATAGCTACGATAATACAAATATATAGTAGAGAAACTATAGTATAGAAACTTCATAAAGTTTCCATGTTTATTACCCATTTAACGAAGTTAATGTGGATCAAATCTAAATGAAGCATGTTTTTCGAGACCTAATCTTGCATATTTTGTCTGATATCTCAAATATGGGTGATTCTAGAGGTCTGGGACGTATTTTATTCAATTTTTCAGTTCATTTTACATAGAATCCAATAGATGTAACACCTAACTTAACGCCATAAAAAAATCAGTTTGCCTTTATTTCCATCCTTTCCTAGAAAATCGGGGGAAATCTTTCACTAGCCGTAACTCCGTAGCAAAGCTTTTCCGGACATATGTTTATATAAACTTTTTTCATTATTTTGATGAGAGGAAACCACCTTAGAGGTTTGTCGGGTTACTCGTGGGACACCCTGTATATATATATATATTAGTACAATATATTATATTGCAGTTTGGGACTATATTATTCCGAGTGTATAACTGATACAACTTTTAATATGATATTTGAAGTACATATTATAATTATTCGTGAGTCACTCACCGTTTTTTTAACGAATGAAACGAAGCCATATCCTTTCGATTTGAGCGTTTGTGGGTCTCGCACTACCCGGCAATCCCTGTAAAAGAGACAAAAAAAATTAACATAAAAGAGAAAGAAGGCTAAAATTAAAAACATTTCATTTAGATTTAGATCCCGTAAAACTATCAGAAGAATCACTGGATCGTAGGTAAGGTTCCACCTTGAAGAGTAACACTTATTCAGACTTCCCAAATTCATACAAAAAAGTACATAGTAAATGTACAAATATGGAAAACTCATAATATTTTGTATCAATACGAGTACAAATACTAATTTTATTGATTTTACATTTGATTAACAAGTATTTCTGTGAACAGTCGACCTCACGCCCAAGAATAAGGATGCTTACAGAGAGGAACATGAAGGTATAGTAGAATTCATTTAACTTGGCAGCGTGTAGAAGATGGGAGGACTTGCTACATCTGAACCCAGCTGCTGCCAAGTTATATGAAAACTACATTACTCAATATTATCACTAACACAGAATTAAATACAATCAGACCTAACCCTTGATTAACTTTGCATCGTCTATTTCATGTCTGTTTTCCACAATAAAGTCAATCCGAATAACGTGACCAAGGTTGTGTTCCTATTTTCATCCAGCCTGTATTTGTATTGTTCAATACAGCTGATTGCTCAAATCAGATGAGATTCAACATGTCTGATGGACGGATTTATACGACAATATTGATTAAATTTGTACAATTTCAATTTACTTAGTAATCACACTTGTTATTATACTTAATTAGGATATCTATATAAATAAAATTAGAGTTTTGTCTGTACATTTATCAGAATTGTATATTTTTTGGTTATTTTTACGTTTTATACATTAAATAAGCCGAAAATAGTCTTATCTCACTTTCTGTCTGTCTGTCTGTCTGTCTGTCTGTCTGTCTGTCTGTCTGTCTGTCTGTCTGCCTGTCACGGCCGCAAAGGTATTTTTCGCGGCCTTCTCCTCAAAAACGAGAGCATCGATCGGGATTTTAGTTATTGAACAGTATTGAAAACATTATTGACAATGTCTTTAGCTATAAAAAACTAAATTAACTTTTTTTTTAACAGAGTAATAAACGTTTAAAAACCAAGTACTGTGCGATTTTGGATACATTTTACGCGGCCTTCTCCTCAAAAACGAGAGCATCGATCGGGATTTTAGTTATTGAACAGTATTGAAAACATTATTGACAATGTCTTTAGCTATAAAAAACTAAATTAACTTTTTTTTCAACAGAATAATAAACGTTTAAAAACCAAGTATTGGGCGATTTTGGATACATTTCTTCCAAATTTTATTACCACATAAGAATAAGAACAAATCACGTAATTTATCATGATACATCAATCAGCTGTTCTCAAATATAAATGGTGGGCGCTTCGCGGCGTTATTTACGCTGTCTGCAGACTTGTGTAGTCGGAGCATTGCAGTCTTTTAGGAAACATATGTCTGGTGAATTAAAGCTCATCTTATGTTTTATCAATTATTTCTTTGTTGAAAAAAAAAAATTTTCTAATTTCAATTTATCAAAACAAAAATTAACATTTTAAGAAGGTGCGGTTTGTGCCACGCTCTTGGGAATTCGCCAGGTAGCACTATTATTACCATGTAAGAAAAAATCACGTAATTTATCATGATATATCAATCAGCTGTTCTCAAAAAATATTCTCTCCGATGCCTCTCACTGAATTGTTTACATTCTAAGTTGTTTACTAAGTTGTTCACACGATACAGTTCTTGTGCGGTACAGTAAATTTGCTGTATCAGTTATTTTGCAGTGCTTTCGTTTGCATGTAAATTTCATATTGTATGTTCACACAATACTGTTTCGACTGGATCCAGTAAAAAAGCTGTTCTAGCCGATTTCTACATTCGGTTTTGTCTTCGAAAACTGTATCGCTAAAATCAGCTGTACCGCAAAATAACTATCCGTATCCGGTGGCACATGTATTGTACCGGTAATGGATATGTTCAAACGATACGCTTATTATGCTGGAAGCAGTCTTCAGATCGTCAGCATTGATCTTCTTCATTGATATTCTTCAGCATTGATCTTTTTATTAGTGAATTCCAGTGTCCAGACGTGGAAGATATTAATTGTGAAAATTTTATTTCTCTAATATATGAGAGACCCGCCTTGTGGGACAAGACTTAAGATTAATATAAAAATAAAGAGAGAAAAATGTGTGGAATATTGAAACCAGAATTTGCGTACATGATCAAAATTTAAGAGAAACCTTCAGTAAGAAACTTATTTTAAAAATCTCACACAAATAAAAAAAATCCTGGACTGGAGTAAATAAAACTGAACTGGAAGCGCAATGAAAGAAGTAGGAGAGCACAGCAATAAGCAGCAAAGCCGGACCGTGTGAACATCACAGTACAGTTGACACCGTACAGTAAAAAAAACCGTACCGCAAAAAAAACTGTATCGTCTGAACGGGGCCTAAGCTGCTAACAACTCCATGATCGTTGCTATAAAAAAAGCCGAATCATATTTAGTCTTATTTCTAAACATAATCCGTACGAAGGACGGGCACAATAGCTAGTCAGAAATAATATGTTTCTCTCAAACAAATATGTTATTCTCATGAATGGTAACTTAATTCATATGAAGGCTCTACTAGATGAATGAGAGGGGCCGAGGGCTTTGAAATATGGTTTCAATTCCATATGGTGAAGGAGCTAATTTTAAAAATCATGTTTCCTGTAGGAAAAGGATTGAGTGCTATTTTTTCCTTTTTAAATATCCTTTTAATGCAAGCATATTTTGAAAACCCTTGAACATACCTCGCTGGGCATTCCTTAAGAAATCCAGAATTTAAAGGATTTGGGTCACGCGTTTAGCCGAAAATGTGTTACAAACGGAAAAAAATGCAAAACGGTCAACTTGAAACGGAGAACTCTCTTTGTTTGGTCAATCTGAGCAAATTTCCTGCAATTTGAAGGTTCAGCACTTCGTTATGACTCCTATATCCATATTACGTATACCTATATACGTAGCTCGGCTATATTTCCACACCCAAAAAAACTCGTGAGTTGTCGATGAGTAGCTATTTAGTTAACCCTAGAAGCCCGATTCACACGTAACGTTTTCTCAACTAACCAAAAAGCTGTTAAGCGCCGGAAGCCGCATTTCGGAAAAGAAATTTCTCGTGTGCACCGTACAATTAGGCCTGTAAAACTGAAATCGATCCGTCAAAAACACGCTGAACAAACGGATGCGATTAAGTGCATGCTTAACACGCGAGGCTCAACTACTCTGTAAACAACTACTACACACTAACTTACGCGAGCGTTCACACAGATAGTGTGGTTCAGTTTGTACAGAGTTGGGTGGTTACGTTCACGCAGAGCACTGTAAACTGGGGTTGATTTTGTTGGTGATTGCGGGAAGCAATCAAACAGATCAATATTCAGTTAAGTACATTTTATTTCAATAAGCTCTGAATGATAATCAATATTGATATCGATTGAGGAATGATTTGTCAAGGAGAGTTCACCTTTCACGTATTATAATACCGAGGAGCCGATAATATATAGAAGCCGAGGAGATAATCACTTGGTGAGTCACAATAGTAGCTTATTCAAACAAAAACCTAGTTATATTGGTAAGAAACTCTACAACCAGCTACCAAAGTTTTTAAAGTCTTCAAAATATAGAAATATCTAAAAAAACAATTGAAAAAGTATTTAGTTGATACAGCTTTTTATAGTTTTTTTTTCTGAAGTTATTCTAGCACATAGTCTGAGACTAATAAGCTATTTTATTTTAACCTAAATTGCTAATTATTTACTATGGAAAGGATTAACTCATTGGCTTGACCTCCTCTATTTTAACAATAAACAATATTTGAAGAATATTTTAAATCACTTTCATACACACTTCTGCTTTTACACTTTCATACACACTTTTGCTGCTTTTTATAGTGTACAAGAGTTCCTTTAACATCAAAATCAAGCCTCACTCCAACTATTTGATATTGTAATTATGGTAACTAGTGTGTAAGATTGTATAATTGTTGATCTGACTTGTCTCATACTCCTTAACTGGAGTCTCCAGGACGTAATCTACAAAAAAAAAAAAATGGCGAAAGTGATGGCCGTGAGTCATACTATACTATAATCTAGTCTAGCTCAACATTTTTTCACATCGATTGTTGAAACTTAAAGCATTTTCTCTTGTAACGTCGTATTCTTAAATAGTTGAGGTGAAGTAACAGGCATCAATTCAATCAGATAATATTAGCTACGAACTCCTGGGCCCTTTTTGTAAGGGTGACCGAAAGGATTGACAAGCAAAAAGGACTCTGTTCTCTGCTGTAAAATCACTTCCCAATGGTTCGAAACCCACCTACAGTTGTAGGTACTACTCATCAATCACCATAAAAATAATAATAATAAGCGTATGGCTTTTTAATGGTGGGGAGACCCTTACGAGTTCCACCTCGCTGTTTGTGCCATGTTACGGGGAACATGGTGGACCTACTATTTTAGGTGGGTTCCGAACCACCGGGTAAGTGATAATAAAGCTTGTAACATCAAACTATAAAATCAATCACCATCATTAATATTCACGCTCAGACCTAGCTTCATTAATCCTCCGGAGAAATTTTAAAATGGAATTTCCTTAACACAACAAATAATACTATGAGCCTAGAAGCAATATAACCTAGTTTAATGAATCAGTTTAAAATAAATCAATAAATCATATTTTATTTATTATTTGTCAATTTGATAAATTGTCATTTCCTTCAAAATCAACTTGCAATATAATAAATATGTTTAGACAACAAAGAACAGATGATGTCAAAATTACATGTGCCTATAATTTCTAGAAATATTTACAACAAATACAAACATTTTAATATAAACATGTTCATAAGCATCCTGCCAGCAAGAAGACTATGCTACTTAAGAGAGCACATAAGTTATGCTAGATTACTAGATTAATATGACTCGCTACATGTTATATAGGCCTGCCTTTAACGTATTATACAGTGAGTACACGTAGTTCAAGGCATCTTACAAGCCGCTGACATCTTCATCTAGGTAATATCAATTTGTATCTATACCTTGGGGTCCCATTCCTATCATACTGACTAATTAATTTGATCACCGTATCAATATCGTCAACATTGTAACCTATATGCATGTATAAATGTATTATGCTATTATGTATTCATCTATGTATAAATTCATGTATTAATGTAAGCTATATTGTTTTGTATTTTAACTTTGTATTTGTGTATGTTTTATCCTCTGTTGTATTCTTGTGAGCCTTATTGTTCCATTTTGTATTCTAATGTATTATATAGAAATGTATGATGTACTTATTTATGTATCTATCTACTGTATTTATGTTGCCTTTGTTGTTTTTTTTCCTATTTTAACTTTGTATATTTGTGTATGTTTTATCTTCTAATGTATTTATGTGAGCTGTTGTTCTGTTTTGTAATTCAAATTTGTAAATTGGTGTACACTTCATCCTCTGTTGTATTTATTTGAGCTTTATTGTTTTGTTTCACACTTTAATCCCTTTTTTCGGTATCTCTTACAAACAATCCTAAAAACGGCACTATAATATGCAACAAAAAACAACTCCACACTATACTAGCGAAACAACGGGATGATAATTTTGGTGCGTAGTGTGGGAGGTGTCAATTCCTGAAATTTTTTGATAGTAAAAACTTGTCTCTTGTGACTTTACTTTTGTCACTTTACTTTTATTTCAGTGCTAGAGTTATATGAAAGGTTGTAACTTCAGACTGGCTGCGAGCTCAAGGCCGACAATAGCAATTCACGAGTGAATGTGAGAAAAAGAGAGATAGAGTGAGAGAGGGAGCGTGCGAGAGTGAGTGTGTGTGTGAGAGAGATCGAGTTTGAAGGAGTTAGTGTGGGAATGTGTGAGAAAGATAGAAAGGGTGAAAGAGAGAAAGAGTGAGTAACAGAGTGGAAGAGAGAAAGAGAGCGGGAAAGTGAGAGACAGAGAGAGAAAATGAGAGAGTGAGTGGGAATGAGAGAGTGAGTGAGAAGAAAAGATTCGGGAGAGAGTGAAAGGAGAGAAGAAAAACAATGACTGCAAGGAATTATGTTGATGTGAAAAAACAGGCCTTGAAGTGAGATAAGTCAAAACAAGAAAGCCTTAGAGAGAGCGAAGGAGAGGAGAGAGTGGGAGTGAGAGGAAATGAGAGAGTATTAGTGAGTGATAGAGAGGAAGGTTGAGGGGCATTCACCATCCGTAGTGAACATTTCTGGAGAGCACTAAAACTGTGTAATATGTTGTAAACCAGAAGAGGTATGAGTGAATAGAAGGAAACTGTGAAAAATAAATTGTAACTTGTCTTTTCGGGACACTGGATTCGGCTTTCTCTTTCTTCCTCAGCTATTTCACTATCTCTTTCTCGTTTCCTTTCGGCTTAGATGACAGATGAAGAAAATGGAGAGCGAGAAAGTAATTCAGGGGTACATCTAGTCAATTTCTTTTTATTTATCCGATACTTGAATGGGATGCATGTTGGATAGGAGAAGGGGGAGTGGCGGTGTGGGGGAGGGGGAGTGGCGGTGTGGCGGAGGTGAAGTGGGGGAGGTTGTTGCTGTGTGGGAGGGAGGAGTGACTTGATACGTAGAAAGAACTTAGCTGCGTTTTTATGGTCTAAAATTGTTAACTTCTTTTTAGATTTTGATTGAATTTGCTGTTATTGTTGAAATATGAGGGAAAATTCAGATAATAAAACAGATTTATAAGTTTGGAAGGTATGTAGTCCAAGTGTTAACCAAAAAGCTAGGCTTTCCTACAGCACGAGAATAGGGCAAAGAAATAGCGTCAAATAGAACAGGGTCAAGGTTAATAGGAACGATTTTGTTCCATAACTCACTCCAATTAGCAAAGTAGAGAAGTCATGACGTCACTCTGAGTTCTTGTTTTTTAATTATTTATTAAGATTATGTGGTTCACCTCAGAATTACCCTCACTTGAAAATTTCAGCCATATTTATACAATTTCCAGTGCAAAAATTCAATTTTCTGCTTATTTGAATCTATATTTTGATTAGCTGTCAATGATATGCGTTACTCAATACTACCCCACCATTTTTCTAGCTCTCAAATAACGTAAAACCCTTGTTTTTATTAACCTTGAGGCAGGGTGACACTGAACTTCATGCCCTGACCTGCTCGCGAAAAAAGTTAGGTTCAGGTTTTTATTAAGGCAGATTTCTATTAGTTGGGTCTCTATTAACCCTAGTTTGAAGCCTCCTGACAGACATTTTACTAGACTATTATACGGAAGTGCAACCCAGAGTTATTATTTTCATCCATGAAAAGGAAAAAAAGCGTATTGTCTTTGAATGTCATCTTTTAAAACTGGAAACTTTTGACGTAAGGAGAAGTATCATATTAAGGCGTTTGTGTGACCTTCGCGGTGAGGGTGGAAAAAGGGATTAGAAATAGGATTAAGGGAGTGAAGAAAAGGTGATGGTGAAGACAGGGGGAAAATAGGATTATAATAAGGGAGTAAAGAAAATGTAAAGGTGAAAAAACACAGTATAAATAATAGGATTAACAGACTAAAGACAAGGTAAAGGTGTGAGGGATGAAGGAAGGGAGTATCAAAAAAATCAAGGTGGAGGTAAAGAAAGGCATAGAAAGAGGATTAAGGGAATAAAGGAATGGGAAGGTGATGAAAGCGAGTAGAAAGAGGATTGAGGGAGTTGAGAAGAGGTGGAGTAGAAGAAAGGGAGTAGAGACAGGATTAAGGGAATTAAAAAGAAATGAGGAAGAAAGGGATTAAAAAAAGGTAATGGTGAAGAAAGGATGTAAAAAAGGAGTTGGTAGAGATAGGGAGTAAAAAAGGTGATGGTGCAGATAGGGAGTAAAAAAGATGATGGTGAAAAAAGGGAGTAAAAAGGTAATGATGAAGAAAGGGAGTGAAAATAGAATTAAGGGAGTGAAGGGAGAAAAAAAGGGAGTGAAGGAGGGTGGAAGGGAGTAAGAAAGCCTCAAACTGTCCCAGAGAAGAGGAATACTTGTTGGAAAGTACAAGCACCGTTACTTTTGATATACAACATATAATTTACATAAAGTATGGCGGGAAGAGTAGGTGCGGAGGAGTGAGACAAATGATAAAGCGAGGGGAGGAGAGCGAAAGTGAGTGAGAGGGAGGAATAGAGTGATTGTGAGAGCATGGGAGAGAGTATGGAAGAGTGTGATAGTGAGGTAGAAGGATTTTAAAGTAAGAGGGAGTGTGACTGAAAGAGACGGAGTAGGAAAAAGTAAGAGAGTGGAGAGAGTGAGAGAGTGCGTGTGTGTGTGTGACTGTGATAGAGAGTAAGAGACATGAGAGAGAGAGAGAGTGTGTGTGTGTGGAAGGAAGAGAGGATTAAGGAACTCCCTGCAGAGATATTATTGTGGTAAAACAACTCAACCTCCAAGTGTGGTAGTCTCCGGCTTGGCAAAATTTTCATAGCGCTCCCATCTTCCCGTTTATGTACAGAAGCCAGCTCCTGCGCCACCATACATTTTTAAGTTCTGATTAGGTTGCAGTTCCCTGTTTGCTTATATAATTGAAGTTGCAAGTGCCGGGCTAAACCGCAGCATCGTCTTGGACTCAACCTGCATACCACCACACGTGTGCTGGCCTAATGGTTGGATTTTTACACTCTAGAAACATTTTTTAAGGCAACATGTATGACAATCTAGTTTTATTTTTTAAACTGTTCTTATTTCTAGAATCAGTTAAATTTTTATGGATTTTTAAAGTTTTCAAGACTATAATAAGTGTGACAATCTAGTTCCATTTTCATATTTTTTTACAAACAGTTTTATTGTTTACAATCAGTTTTTATTTTTATGTATTTCTATACACTGGAAAAAAATTCAGGGCAAAAAGTGTAACAATCTAGTTTTATTTTTATATACTCTCTTTATGTATTTAATATACATTTGTATTTGTATACGTTCTAATTTGTATTTATAAGGTTTGCGTTTGTTAAGGTGAGGTTGATTTTTGTAGACAGGTATGACAGTTTTCTTTTAGGTAATTGTAACTTATTCTCTTGTATAATTTTTTGTAATTCTCTCATTGCTCTAGCTTGAAAAATGTAATATATTGTTAAGATTTAGGTGTGAGAAAAAATCCTGTAGTTTCAACCTCAATCAAATAAAATTGATTGATTCATTCATATTCCTACAGTAATTTGCAGTTTTATAGATATTATTTATACAATAAAAAAAATTTTTTTCAAGACGATAAGTGAGATGATTTGGTTTGATGAGAGATGTTAACAAAAGCCAATTTATTTTTAAGTAATGGTTCATAAAATTCAGATTAGTGTACTTTATACATAAGTTTGTCATGAGTGATTGAAATCACATAATTAACTTCACAAAAATAATGATAACTTTCATCTGTGGAGAAATATTGATATTAATTAAGTGAAGAGAATGTAAGTGACGTATTTACATGAAGGCACTGACAGTTTTAAAGAACGACAAAACGTTATGAGTTGAAATTATTTTGAAAACGAGATAAAAGATATAATATGGTGACTTTTGAATAAAAATTTTCAAATTTCATTAAAGTGGAAGCTTTAATGACAGTTTGTAGAAGCTGAAAATTGATACAAGTAATTGTATTAGCGGTTAGTGAATTGCTAGGAAACTTAGGATACACCAGAAAAAACTCCCAACAAATTGGGAAGTCTTGTAAATTTAAAATTTTTAATAATAATTTAGAGAAAAAAGTCAAGCTGTGTATACACTTCTTTAAATAAAGAAAATTCAAGTCATATATTTTTTCTACCCCGAATTTTCAGTAAGATGTGAATCATAACCTAGAAACATAAATAATATGAATTTTTTCTACAATTCAGCAGTACAGATAATTTTAGGCTAAAAGATTTTTGTCACTTCGCGTTCATTTCTATGTAACCTAGATGAATGAATCATAAATTAAATTACAGAGAAACTGTACTTGAAACCAAGCAACAAGATCAAAACCTTCAGAAATTTTACAGTAAATGCACATACAATTTTTTTCGCGGAGGATGAAGCCCGCATAGGTCTGAGACCTGTGCGTGGGTAATGAATTGGATGATGGTGATTGATGAGTTGGACCTACAGTTTTAGGTGGGTTCCGAACCATCGGGAAGTGGTTTTATAGCAGAGAACAGAGTCTTTTTTGCTGGCCAATCCAATCGGTCACCCTTAAAATGAGCGCCCAGGAGTTTTGTAGCTTATCTCTGACTGAATAGATAGCTGCTACGGCACTCGGCTATCACTTCCCTAACACATGTGATAATAATCTTTTGTAAATGTATATTAAACTGAGCATACAAATAGGCAACACATTCTTGGGCAAATTAAAAATACCAATCAAATTTTGATAGTTCACTTTTATGTGTTTCAGCAGTAGCTCCAATTGATAATAAATTAGTGAATTAGCAGCTTTTTCATAAGTTTCAGCGGTAGCACCAAGTGGTGATGAAGAAGTAAATCGGTGGTTCGGAACACACCTAAAACTGTATTTCCAGCTCATCAATCACCATCATCCAACTCATTACCCACGCACAGATCTCAGACCTATGTGGGCTTCATCTTTGAGCAAAAAAATTTGCAACAGGTCCCAGTATTGTGGAAAACCATAGAAAAATAATACTGTATTTTAAGACCATACAAAAATCAATTTCTGTAGCAGATTACAGAACAGCTACGAAACAAAGGAACATAATCAAAGCATACAAAAATTGTGTTTTTTCTATGAAATATCTTGTTGACTATAACTTTATAACACAGGAACAGCAAATAAAGCCCCGGTGAGTCAACAAAACAGCAGAATTCAAGCTGAACGATTTTGTGAGCGGCCTGTAAATTATTTCCATTTTGTCCAAGTGGAAAACTAAAACATAAATCAAAGATCGTATATTCTTTTATGCCCGGCTTCTGTAGGTTACATTCCTATTGGTTGACTGCGTCTTACGTTTCATTCCAAAGTTCCACCCATGAAATTGTTTCGTGATATGACCTAGTTGCCTTTGTCAGAGTTCCTGGTTCACTCGTGAAACGTCTATAAACTTTGTGCTCAAGTCTGATTGGAATTAGATTTCTGGAGACTATTCATTTTCTATGGCAAATGAATCAGCAACAGATCAGTAGCCTGAGTCTCAGACTTCTCGAACTAAAAAATAGTGTTCCGTGACTAAGTAGGTAGGAAGCATAGAACTATAAACTATAAGCATAGAACATAGAACTATAGTTTATAGTTCTATGGTAGGAAGTCAATACCAAATCAACCTGGAGTCATTTACTGAGATGTTAGACTTTGAATGTTATTGTTTAATGTAAACAAATCTGTTCATTTTAAAATTCTCTTTTAAGCTATAATTCTTTTAATTATTGCTTTTGTACCACCTTGCCCATTAGCGAATTCAGATTGATTTTGGTTATTGAAGGACAAAAATAGGTTTGGCATTTCTTAGTTTAGTATAGTTTAGTGGATAATTTGACAAATTCAAAAATCAAATAAAATCAGATTTTCGGAGAATTATTATTTTTGAAGACCCAAGCAAAATAAATATTTGACAACAAATTTGGGTGTGTGGAAGTTTTTTTAACCAAATTTATCTTTTTGTCGGGTGGTGGAGGGAACGTCAAAGCTCTCTGGGCCCTCCGTTATTCACGCCCCTAAATTAGTCTGAGACTAATAATCTATAAATTATACCCGTATTATTTTGAATAATTAATAATTCAAACTGGAATATGATTGAATTCCAAGTGAGAATAAATTTGATTTATTAGTTTATCTTTCACTAAAAAAAGTCAGAATCATTCGAATTGAATGAAACCAGATTGATTTTGGAATTGGAAAATTGAGAATTTTAAATAATACTAAGTTGAAAAAATTGGAAAAATCAATGCACAATTTCAGTAGAAATGTGTAAAGTATAATGTTTAAAGGTTCATTGCAAAACCATTTTAGCCCTATAATACGGAATAATTATTCGGAATTAAATTTTTTAAATAAATAATAGAAGTCAAGTATGACCTTGAGGAAGCACGGATGATTGCACGAGAGTAGCTCATAAGTTTGGATAAATATAAGAGTAGCTTATACGAGACTTGTGATTTACAAAACTGGGGAATATCACTTCATAATATCACACATAATCCATTTAGTGCTTTTCACTCGTACAAAAAACTATCGACTACTTTGAAACAAAAATGAACTCCCATCCGACAAAACGCGTTTTTCTAATCTTTTTAACTGCTTCGTGAGAAAAAAACAATAAGTAAACACTCTATTTCTAGCTAAATTTTCATCAACTAACGAATAAGAAACAACAAAAACAATAATTAATAAGACAAGTTGAAGTGACTGACAGTTCAACAAACTGACAAATATACAGACTTAATATGAGCTTTATTCTTCAATTCGTTCATTGTACAAAGCTAATTGAGAAACTCATTGCAAGTTATTTTGGTGCTCGTTATAATGTACAAGCTCATTATATCGGTGTTTATTTATAATTAGTTCATTGGAAAGTTGAATGCTAGAAAAAATAAATTGTTGAAAAAATTAATTAATGTAGATTAGATTGTGAAGATGGAAGAGATACACTTTTCATATCAATAAGCAGTCTCCTGAACAAGCTGAAATCTTCTTAAAATTATGATCTCTCGAATAATCTACATGGCCTGATAAAATTCTGTTTAGTAGCTATAAAGTTTTGAGTGAGATCAATCCACTAAAAAGACTATTCTCCGTAATATTAAGATTGCATTCAGGTAACATCAGTCTTAATGTTCAGATTTTCACGGTATTCTGAAGTGTGGAACCTATATAATCAATGAGGACGTAGTGAGAGTTGCGATAAAATTTTGAAGACAGTATAACCAACATGGCGAACTGAGTTCATCGAATTCGAGGCTGAAACTATCGTAAAAATAGAGAAAAGCTGATGGCAATGTCATCCCGTTATTATATTCAACAAAAACTCAGCGCTCTTGTAATCTGATTCTGAATTGTGCATACTCATGATGACGTACACTACGGCTCATTTTTGAGTTTTATAGTAGCCTGTATTTTTATTATGGGTTCAAGTTCTAAAATAGAGCATAAAAGGATGTGTATGTTACATATATA
The DNA here is from genome assembly GCA_948455865.1 of Conomelus anceps. Classification (NCBI taxonomy): domain Eukaryota; kingdom Metazoa; phylum Arthropoda; class Insecta; order Hemiptera; family Delphacidae; genus Conomelus; species Conomelus anceps. Next base: position 2,252,800 of record OX418219.1, read on the forward strand.
CATATTTTATAGCGTATTTTATAACTGGAGTTGATGTGGGAAAAGGAAGTATGCATCAAATTACAAGAAGACTATGTTGCTCTTCAGAAATTCAACACTCTGCAGTCTCAATGAAAGTTTGGATACAACCAAAGCCGGAGGATTATGTGGCATTAATCTCGAGATTCATGTACAAAATATGTATGAATACTTCCAACTAATATTTGAAGGAAGGAATTATACTTCTTAACTAAATTTCTCTTGCAAACATCCCAATAATTCCTATACACTACTAGTCGATATCAGTCCATTATTGATCCCAACTGTTTTTATAATGTCGTTCCATGGTAATTGCTCATAACACGTATGTTTTATGGGTATCCTACACACATAAACTCTCTCTATAAGTGACTCAACCATAATGGGTGAAGACATTTTGAAAATTCTATCGACAGTTAAAAAGTATTTATGACGTATTTAACGTGGTCCTTTAAGAACTCTGTTCGTTTTGAATCATAATCATTTATTGTCAAAACAAATTAATTCTGTATAACAACGTCATCAGAAAACATAGAATAAAATTTGGGAAGCAGCATGACTTAAATATTCATCTCATGAATACAAACTTTAGATAATAATTCCTCAATATAATTTTTGAACCCTCTCACTTTCAGGATTTCCACTTCATTTGGTAATAACTTATATAATATTTTCCAAATTCATTGAAACTTTTCAGTGGTGCCTAGAGATCACATTGATTCACATGCAGTAGAGAGTTTTGTTTAGTGTAGTAGTTGTGATAAGAGTTATTTCCTTGTATCTTTACTAAATTTTACTTTGTGTACAGAAAACATTAAAGAATAAAAAGGGATGGTTTTTTTTCTAAGGATGAAGCCCACATAGGTCTTAGACCTGTGCGTGAGTAATGAATGGATGATGGTGATTGATGAGTTGGACCTACAGTTTTAGGTGGGTTCCGAACCACCGGGAAGTGATTTATTGGTCTGTCTCCTCAGTAATGGCTTACAGTGAGGCATATAATTAAGATGACCTGACATTTTCAACGGGACAGTCCCGTTTTTGAGAGGTATGTCCCGTTGTTCCCACCATCATTGTCGGGACACCCATTTGTCCCGTTTTGGCAATATTAGGCCTAGTTACTAATATTCTACTCCATAAATAGGTTTTTTTTTCATTTATTGATAATTTTTATTGCTTTAAAAGTTTAAATGATCTAAAAGCTAAACACACATCAGAACGGAATCACACTTTTGAAATGTATACTTTTTTCAACCTCAAACTTTCTTGTATTTTCTCTCAAAATAATGCTGTCTCTATTCTATGTCACCATCAAATCCTAGTCCTAGTGCTAGTTTTCTCAATTATAGCCAGCACAAATTAGAACGGATTCACATTTTTATATGCTTTTGACCTGTATCTTTTTTATCAACCCAAATTTTCTTGTATTTTCTCTCAAAATCATGCTGTCTCTAACCATGTCACCATCAAATCCTGTCCTACTAGTTTTTCCAATTATAGCCAGCACAAATTAGAAGGGATTCACTTTACAAAAAACGAGGCTCAACGTGGGTTTTTGAGTGCATTTCTATCTAATTAGAGGAGTAATGTTTGCGTGCAAAGCGAGCTGAGTATAACACGCAAAAGCTAATAATTGTAAACTCAGACACACGCGCGCGCGTGGTCATAATCTGTATGCAAGTTAATTAGCATGAGCGTACACAGACGTATTATCGGTCGCGTTTGAAACGCCCATGTAAGCCCCCGACAACGCCGTCAAAGGCGAGAGATGCACAACTGCAGAGGAGGGTAATAATTTTATTATCGCCGGTTATTGACAGTCAATGCAATGCCCGATCTCTATGAATGTAATTCTGGTGATAATTTGTGTGTGGGGCTCGAAGTGTGTTATTGAAATTAGCTGCGAACGATTAGTAGAGCCCATGCACACTGGAACACAGTCGGCTGCCAACGAATTCTGTTGGTTGCATGCTAAAACTAAACAGTTTCTGATTGTGGAGTTTGGAAATAATTGTTTAGAATAAATCTTTCTGTCAGGACATTTTTCAGGATAATAATTGAGCCGAGTGGAGAAGAATAAGTATCAAAAGGTGATAAGTTTTCAATCAAATATTCAAAAACTAGTGGTTTACCCATGCTTAGCAACGGTATTTTGGGTAGATTTTTGAAATTGAATTTGCGGTCTATGGATTTCAACCGCTAATGTCAATACAATCCCCAAAAAAAAGTTTGAAGCTGCAATATTGATACGGAACAAATGCGTTGCTTTTACTTGTGACTTGAAAGCTTATTTATTTATTTTTTATTGCTGATGATGCCCATATGAGTCCGAGACTTGTGCGTGTATAATGAGGTGAATGATAACGATAATGATTTGAAATTGAATTTGCGGTGTATGGATTTCAACCGCTAATACAATCCCAAAAAAATAAGTTTGAAGCTGCAATATTGATACGGAACAAATGCGTTGCTTCTACTTGTGACTTGAAAGCTTATTTATTTATTTTTTATTGCTGATGATGCCCACATGAGTCCGAGTGCGTGTATAATGAGGTGAATGATAACACATAGATGCCAGAGTGACGGATTCGCATCAGAGTGAAGCATCATTTATCAGCTGGTTTATGAGCTTCTTGCATAAAAACTCATTGAAACAGTAATATTGTCCTTAAGTAAATTTCTAAAAAATATAATAAAAAAATAAAAATCGGGTTCTGAGGTTTAGAGGAAGATTTGGGACAACTTTACGGTTCGAAATCATTTCCGGAAAACAAATTTCCGTAATTTTTCCGTAAATTCCGTAATACACACACATCACTAATCTCTTATTATTATAGATTTATATTTTACAACGAAGCTGCTAGATATTACGCCGTATTTGTGAATTTTCACATTCAACTTTGAGCTCCAATTTTGAAAAAATAATTCATGAAAAAGATTCTCACAAGGCAATAGATAACATGTCAAAGCCCTAATTGCATCTAATACAAAAAAAACCGAAAAAAATATGACCAGAATCCTGCGCACAATATTAAATGTGAAGTGGAGGGTAATATAATTATTATCAAGCTTCAGATAATGTCGATATTGATATGATTTCTCCTTCATTGAAAGGCTATCGATTCTTTAACGTCCTATTTCAGTAGGCCTCACAAATTCTGAATATAACTCCCAAAACCGTGAGTTCCCAATGTACTACTATCATTGACAATCATTTCAGAAGTCCTTTTTCTTGACTGGTTCAAAATACATTGCTGCCAAGTTTCGTGTGGCACAATACTCACTTTGCTGGCCGGGAGAGGGGTATGGCAGAGATTGGCAATTCGACTATAAAGAGGGTTCAGTTAATCTTGCGGGTGATGTCATGAAGGGGGGTCTGGAGTGAAGGGGAAGGGGGCTGGGGGGAGCTGCCCCTGGCTTCTTTTGTTCTCTGGTGTACTCCGGGAGGCAGTTTTGTCCCCGGACAGGGGGCTGCAATTCATTCGGGGTGGCCCGGGTAACTTGAGTGGATGTTGGGGGTGGTTTTGAAGGGTTGGGGGGCTCCATATGTACAATGGTAGTGGTAGTATGGTGTCGAAGCAGGCCTACCAACATTGTGCTGAATAATTTATGGCTCGTTAGAGGCGGACAACACGACCAATCAGCGAGCAGCAGCATCGTCATACCAAAGACCATCGGATGACGCTCACTCACTCTCTCATTCTCTTTCTCTCTATCTCATTCATCCTCTCTTTTTTCCTCTCACTAGATTGCCTACAAAAAAAAAATCAATTGTTTTCAATAATTTGCCCCTTTCTTTCCACTTGCTTGAGTCTGCTTTGAGTTTTATTATTTTGTAATGACTTCCTCAACGTACTTTTTTCGGTTTCTTGTTATGAGTCTTTATCATTGTCATAACATTGAAGATCTTTCTATCCTTCTAGTAACATTTCTACTTCTTCCCTTTTTCTTCTTCTCCTTGCTTCTTTCTTTTTTATCTCCTTCTAGTTCTTCTGCTCCTTCTACTTCATTCTCTTTTACTTATGTCGTTAAGCGTCGGGCTCCAGCAATCATTCTCTAAAACAATATTCCCATCTTAACATTCTCTTAAAATTATTCTTGAACTCTTTTTCATACTGATGTGCTCTACACATACTCATTCTATTCCTATGCCGAATGACAGAATATTCTAGAAAAGTTTAGTTCGAGTAAAATAGTTGCCCTCAATTAAAAATTCTCACCTTTTATTGTCCCCATTGTCCAATTCAGCTGACATTGAAAAGATAATTTTATTAATTCTATCTTGGTTATGACAACCAAACCAAAACATTAAACATGAATTCTTGTAAAATGACTACAGCCCATCTTACTAATGCATAAAAGCAAAGTCATCTTTATTTATATAAGAAACTTTTCCATCTATTCCTGTTTTCCTCAGTAGCTTCAATGTAAGAAAATGTATTTTTTCCTAGCTCCGCCTTTTTACGTAAATGCATCACCTGGATATTCTATTTCATTGATCATGCAAACATCCTTATTAATGTCAGTAATCAAACTTACAAAACTGTGTAATGATAACAGTAAAAATGTATCGTATTGTATCTCTCTCTTATCTATGTTTCCATGAATCTAAGTGATGTCATTCATTGTGAGATAATAGTTAGTTGTCATATAAATTGTACTTCAACTCAAATAAAGCCGTCTGAATCTGAATCTCCAGCTGACGATGTTTTTATAATATACAAACACACCCTGCAACGAAATGAGGAGAGATATCACAATCACAATAAAAGCTTTTCACGATTGATAACTGTAACTAAAAATGAATAGTCAAAGAAACAATTTTCTTCCGCAACATATAAATAAGTTATTCATTCCTAACATCACAGTTAACACTTCCCTATTCCTGCAGAATATGATATTTTATCAATCACCCACCATATACGTTTTATTTGAAAATTAATAACGTGATGGTTTCAAAAACAAAGTACTATCATAAAAGAGATAATAGTTTGCTATTTCTAGAGAATATTGTATCTTATATCGCCGCTTATGATTCCGTTATTACATCTACAGGCATCCAAGTTTATATAGGTATAATATGCACGTGTCTAGCGAAGATGTCATAGCAGTTAAAATAGTTGAACAGAGTCCGCGTTCCGAGTTTTTCAATTATAGTTGGAGAGAAACTTTTTTATTGTCACCCTTTCTCCCATTTTCCTCTCTCTTTTTAGTTTGTTAGGCTGTTTGCTGCTTATCCTACCTAATAGAACTCAGCCAGACCCCTATAATATTATAACTATGCATACAAAACTGTCGGAATACTGAATACTTATAATTATTCAATGATTTGTTAGTTAAATGAAATATGAGGCTCTTGTGCCTCAATTTCTCCCAAAATTCTTTGTATTTTAGGGTCAATATATGAATACAATTATCAATCAATTTATTGAATGAAATCAATGCGTTCAAAATGCTCATGTTATTCGAATAGTGTAGTCTGTTGTTTGCTAAACTCCACAAATATATTATTAACAAAAAAAAAAGGCTATGAGTTGTATATAGAACGTTTTTTAGATTTTTATTTTGAACTTTTGATAATTTTATTCATAATTAAAAATCATATGTCAAGGCCAAATTCTTGTTGCGATATATTATGTTTCTCATAATAAATTTTAAACAATCTGAAGAAATTTGTTTTCCTCCTTTCTTTGTAGTGGCAAAAGTGATATTGTGGGAGGTATCCATAATTAATAATAAGACGAAATTGTCACAACCACATTTATTAAAAATATTGAAAAACTAGTTTCGGTTGTTATACCATTATCAATCTGAAATCAAATTAAAACTAAATACAAACTAACCAAATCAATTCAACTACTGTGATTTCCATATAACTTGGCAGCAGTTGGGTTCGGGTGTAGCAAGTTCTCCTATATTCTACATGCTGCCAAGTTATATGAATACTATAGTAACTTGGTTTCGACGTAATTCTAGCTTGTTACTCCTCCCAGCAGGGGGCGTGACTTGTTAGCCAATCACAACCTTCAATGAAGTTCAGCCTCTTTCTCGCTTAGCCAATAGTTTCATTCCATGTTTAGTATACATTAAGCTACTCTGCACTTTAGTTTTAGTTTGATTGAGATTGATAATGGTATAACAACCGAAACTAGTTTCTCAATATTTTTAATAAATGTGGTTGTGACAATTACGTCTCATTATTCATTGTTTTTCCTCCACTCTTTTACTTATTCTTCTTCTCTATCTACTCTTCCTTCTCTATAATATCCTTTTCTATTCTTACAGTGAACCTGAATACACCTAATAATACCCGTTAAATGTGCACGTTTCCCAAGGGAAACGCAACCATTACATTTGCCAAGTGAAAGAGTCTACCGAGAAAGAGATAGAAGGCAATAGAAGATTAGAGAGAGAGAGAAAGAGAGAGAAATAAGAGGCAGAAGTGAAAGAGAGAGAGATTGAAGAAATAGGGTGTGTGAGAGACAGTGAGAGAGGAGAGAGGGAGATTGAGTGTGAGTGAGGACGAGGGAGTTATAAATGTTGAACAGGGAAAGAGATAGAAGACAATATGAGATAAAATAGAGAGAGAGCGAGTGCGAGAGAGACAGGAATTGAGAAAGAGTAACTAAGAGAGAGAAACATTAAAGAATGTAACGACACCATTCAGGCCTTATATGGTTGGCGCGGGCCCCTACATGTCCCATAAGGCCATCAAGTCAAAGGGCCACAAAAACCCTCATATCTGTGCACAGAATGGACAGTAATTAATTCATAAACCAATAACCAGCCGGCAAGATTCGTTTTATTACATCACTGCCTCCTGAATTACAGAGTTACGTCCGCAGTAGAACTGGGAATTTCGTGTTCGCAATTCTATGTTACTGTATGTATTTTTGTCCTCAAATAAAATTGTGTATTTGTATTTTTCTTCTTCTTCTCTCTCAATCTCTCTCTCTCATCTCCTCCTTTCACTCCTCCTTCTACTCCTCCTCCTTATAATCCTCCACCTCCTTCTCCACCACCTCCTTTACCCCTTCTTTATCTTCTGCTCCTTCTACCCCTTTCCCTCCTTCCATCCTTCCCTTCTTTCTTCTCTTTCACCTCTTTCTCCTCCTACTCCTCTCTCCCCTTCTTCCCCCTCTTCTTCATCTCCTCCTTCTCCTCCTCCTTTTTCTCGTCCTCTTCCTCCACCTTCTCCTCCTCCTCCTTCTCCACTAATTGTAATTTTTGTTCTCCTCTTTCACCTGCTCCTCCTTCTCTTCCATCGCCTTCTCCCCTTGTTCTCCTTCGTCTTCTCATTCTCCTCCCCCTCCCTCTTCTCCTTTGTACGAGTGAAATTAACAAATTAATTCTGAGTTTGATTCCAGGATAGCATTGAATACACAGAATGCTGAACTTGTAAATCATTTAAAATCTTAACAGATTTCCTGTTGGGATAAAACAGTTCCCTTTTAAAATCCTAAGTAAATTTAATTTTAGAACTTTGTGGAAAATCAAGTAAACTATTTGCTTTCAAAATTTGCAACAAATAAAAATGATTTGCATACGAAGTCCAATGCTTTATTCTCTCAGAATAAATCAGGGATGTAACTCAGGTAGGCCATAATAATTCAGGAATATAATCATATTTATTATTGACAAAATGAGTCCTCCCAGCTCCCCATGGATAACTCAACGTTTAGAGATTTATTTTCAGCTCCAATATGGATTTTTTCTACAAATGAAGGAGACAGAAAATCTAGCAACAATCTATGTTAATCTATCTTTAGTCTTATGTTACTTGCCTATTGAATTTGAAGTTGAAAAATGTTTTCTATTTGTTGGAGTTTCTGGTGCCACTACCCATATTATACCATTATCGTATTATACCAAACCATACCAATACCATATACCAGATATCTATTTCATATAAATTTCAGTTAAATTGTGAAATTTAATTTCTTAAAAATATGATGACAATGCACTAGTTTCTGCCTTCTCTTCTTTAGACTTTAAGATATTGACAATTATAATAATAATTTTTGTTTTAATTAAGAAAATTTGTGTTAGGACAATTTACTGTTCATAATCTTTTTTTAAAGATAAATCGTACGTGTAATGTATTATATAGTGTTATGGGGATTGAAGATTATTTTATTCAGGTATTTGAGCTGATTCTAAAGTAATCTCAACTTGAAGCTCACCTCTGCTGACCGGGCACATTATGTCTTCCGGTCGTATTGGCCAAACTAGCCCAAAGGTCTAGTGATTAAATTGAAGACTTTCAACTATCCTGAATTATAAATGTAATAGTCAATAAAGCATATTCATACATAGAGACATATTGTTCATAGTGTAGTGAATATGAAATTGGAGAGAATAGAAAGAAAGAAGAAACAGTGGTTCTCGGTGTTATCTGCTATGTAAATGTTTACTTTTAAGCAATTGATTACTCTGCTTTTGACACTTTTATGGTTTTTACTTGGTAATTTGTAGAATGTTCTAGTTGTTTGATTAGAAATTAATAGAGTCTTACCGAATATTGTGGAAAGTTCGAGTTTCCTTGATTGTTGATTTTAGGAATCAGTAGAAGTTGACAGAAAATTCGAGAGATATGTCAATTGTTGAAAAACCTATTCAAGGCAAACGCATTTGTAGAAACTAGTTCAGTCTTGTTTGAAATTCATCGTGATAAACAAGTGTGACAGTTAAGTAGTTCAGTTGTTGTTCTACGTTGATAAGGGGCAGTAGTGAAAGTTCCCGTTAATAGACAGTGAAATCCCGTTTGCGCTATTACAAACCATGCAATAAACTTTCGTTGTCTGTAGTGATAATTCTCTTGACAGTTCTATAGTGATAATTCTTTTACCTATTACTGTATTACGGACTTGTGCTACGTAGTTAATTGTTCTTCCTCGACGTTTTTTTTTTAATATTATTGGACAGCTTATTGTACAGTGTTATTGTTTACTATTAGATCGGCCTTTTAACTTTTAGTGATTGATTTTTGTACAGTTTATTGAAATCTCTTTATCAGTTGAACAATATCGATTTATATGTTTTCAATTGCTTATTTTTCTGTAAGACATTACTGATCAGTGAGTGTTGTGATTATTTGTGTAAATAAAGTGCGAGTGATAAATTTAAGTATTGCCAGCGTTATTTTAGATATAGAACCCGTAACAATACCAGAGTCCTTTCTTCTTCGATTACACCACTTGGAGAACTCTATTGACGCTTAATTTTTACTATGTAGACAATTCATATTGGAGTGAAAAAGGCTCAGTTATGTGGAATTTGAACTTTATCCTTCTCAAATTGATTTTTTTCTTTTCCTGTCTGTCCGCCGTTTTTCCCCAGATTTGCTTCTTAGAATTCAAAATAATACGAAGAATTATTCCTATGAGGTTCTTTTGAAAGCTCCCTTTCAATTTCCATCAATTCCATATCTTTTGTCCACTCGACATCAATAGAATTTTTTCCTATTTCAGCACTTGACAGCATTGTTGATGAAATCTATAGAACAAAACCAAAAATTATTAGGAATTCCCTCGATAATACCTTCCCAAAATCCTTCAGCATCCGAATCAATAAGTATTGAAAAATATTATTCATCTCAACAATGTCTGATATGATATTGGAGCTTCCAGGATAAAAAAGAAAACCGTCAAATTCTAATTCACTGCCACTCAGACCTAACAATGGATGAACCTGAAAATGGTCAGTTTTCAATGGAAATTCAGGAAAATTTGAATCGTTTTTCCTGACCACTTTTCCGGGTGTTCGAGCTTGAAGTGTTCATAACCCGAAAACGGGCGTAGCCGTAACGATTGTTCACTTATATGGCGGGAAAAAACAATAGCTAACAACTGAAAAAATATATATATAAATAATAATATTCTGTGGCAAATATCCAGCCAGGTTCCCCACAATGACCTCGTTCCCCACAATGACCTCTTTTGCGCAACGCTTCTCTGTGAGGCACACGGCTTGCCAAGAGGCATAATGGTGCTTTTGTTCTGTAGTTTATGAATACGACCGACGACAATGTCACAGTCATTCTCTCTCACATCTCTCTCAAACTCTCTCCCTCACTCTATCACAAACTACTCGATCGTACTCGTTCTCTCTCACACGCTCCATCTCACTCTTTCTCCCTCCCTTCCCCTCCTCCTCAATTGTCGATGTTCATTGTTGCTTGCTAGCGCCCAGTGAACACTCCATTAACAACCTGAACCCCATTTATTGTGATTTACCCTTCTGCACCTACCAGACAAATTTCTATGTTTTGTCTTCCATGCAGTAAACTTGCAATAATAAATAAGTACACTGGGTGGTTGCTTTGATTCTTGCAGTTTTCTACGATATTAGCACAAAACGTGATTCTGCATTTCTTTGGTTGTCAAAAATAGTAGGTTAAGAAAATATATTGATACCTGTCGTTTACTACAATACTAGCATGAAACTCGATTCAAAATATAATATTGGTTGCATCAAAATGACAGATATGGAATATAGAATAAAATGTGAAATAAAATTCAGCATGGAGATCATTCATTTTACAGTGGATAATTCAACTCAAATTCTCAATGAATGCAGTTAATTTGTGAACTACAGGTCGGTTGCTTTGATTCTTGCTGTTTTATAAAATATTAGCACAAAACTTAATGCAGCAAATAACCTCACCTAAACAAACCCAATTCTTCCCTTCAATTATTGCAGTAGCTATAGGACAACTAGTATACGTGAAAAGTGTTTCTTTTATAGAATTTTATGTCCCCAATATTTGCTTTATGCAGTAATCAATAAGAAGGACAATTTAACACAGCCTACCCAACCGTGAAATGAGCTCTAGATCACACAACAATTGATATTTTCAACCAGGCTTATTTCATTGTTTCGAGTATCGCACGAAATCGATTACATAGCTTTATACAGGGTCGGCCGTAATTCTGGCGGCACGCAGTCATTTGGGAATCACAAACAAAAGACTGTCAACAGGCAAACGCGCGCGTCTGAGTAGCAATAAACCGGTTTGCAATGTTGCCGCTTTGTGTTGCCTCCCTTTTTCCGCCAATTGTCATCGTTCCCGCCAAAAACAACCGCCACCCTCCACCAATCACCTTCCTTCACGCGCTTTGAAGCTGCAGCAATACCACAGCAGACAAATTTCACAAAACTACTCTTCAAACGATCGGCACCACGCGCGAATTTCCAATAGAATTCGAAAATTTTTATGGATTGCTATCCGATTGCACATACATAACCATGTGTTACACGATATTCATTGTCTTTGATGTTCATACACCCCCTCCCCACCTCACCAACCACATAAAACTCCAATGTTTGTCACACTGAAACGCCAATTCAGCTTCCGACCCTCTTCCTATTGGTGGACGAATAAAGTCAGTGCTGCCAACACAGCGATATTCCTGTGCTACCAACTTTATTAGCGTATTCAATTCTTCTCTACACTCACCTTCCATGCACAGAACGGTATGCATCTTTCTTTGTTTCCAAAATAGACCTAATTCACATCAAATGCACAATGGTACCTCTTATTTTTATTTGATTAGATAAAATGACATGGTAATTTCCGAGTTGAATTCAAACAGTTCTTTGATATTGCATTAGTAATGTGTGCAGGTAACAGTTCCTGTTGGAACAACAGTTTATGAGAGAAAATCATTTTCATATTCAACTGTAATCAGAGATTCTATCCAGAAATAAACATTCGGAAGTTCAATGTGCTGTTTTGCCAATAACAGAGGGCCTGTTGTTGTTGTTCGCTTCCTGTCCACCCAAAAAAAAAACATTTTTTTTTTTTGAAGCTTGTATGAGGGACTCACAATTTTTATCGACTTTCGCCTAATTCAAGGTCTGTAATTGGCTAAAGGCCGAAAACAAGACACGCCCACTGGTAGGAGGAGAAACTAGTATTTAATAAAAGTCAGCCTATCAGAAGCACTTTCTTCCTCAGCATATAGTATCATTCAGTGTTTAGTACTTCGTGCTACTCTATACTTTAGTTTTAGTTTGTTTGAGATTGATAACAGTGTAACAACCGTAACAAGTATCTCACTGTTTCAATAAATGAGGTTATGACATCTTCAAGTCTTATCACTCATTTTAATTCACCTTCGCTACTACAAAAAAATTGATAGATATCTATATAAAGTTACTGTAGTCTGTACAAGACAAATACGCACTCTGTTGAACGTTGTTTTTGCCTATTTTCTCTAAGTTATGCACTGTTTGATAGAAAAAATTTCACCAATTTAGTAAGTGATAAGATTCGTTCTAACAATCGATATACTGATGTAGGTCGAGTTTAAACTTTTATTTAAGTTTCAATAAATGAGGTTGTGACAACTTCAAGTACATTTATTATATCTATAAACATTTATATCTGAAGAATATATTATATACTGTATAAAGAGTCACTATAGCACAGACAGGACTATACAGAATTAGAGCTGGCCTGCTGCTTGTAATCATAGGACACGGGCTCAATAAAAGAGAAGCTATATATATAGGATTTGTTGAGGTGATGTTTGTTTGTAGCAAAGCAGAGGTTTCTTTGCGCTCTCCGTGGTGGAGCAAAGTGGAAAGTGCAGATCTCTGCAGGTGTTTTGTGCCAAAGTTAGTTTGGCCATCTCCCCAAGGGCAGTTAGATACAGCGGTTCAAGTAATAAACAGACACAATCACCACAAGAAGCTCCTGCTTCTTACGTTTGGAAGCGGTTTAGCAATTTTCTTTTCTACGAGTAAAAACCGGCCGTCTGGAAAAGCTCCACGACCCTGGCTCGCATATATTCGGCCATTTTCCCTTTTCCCGGACACGTTTTCTCCTACGTCTGTTCGAGATCGGCGTTTCCGATTACACGAGACAATGATGATTCGCAGAATTTAGAGGTAATGCATACAGTAACCATATCAAATAATTAAGAGGATAATTTATCTTCCTACATTCTCTCGACGATGAAACGATTCATGTACTCGACAGTATCTTATTCTTTGTTGATGAAGAAAATAAGAGGAACCGAGTTTTACATTTACCAGAAAATCATTTATTGACCGAAAAAAGAGAGGTCTCTGTTTCAAATCGACCGTTTTGAATTTGTTTTTTCTATCTGTCTGTCTGTTTGTAACGCTTCTACGGCTAAACGCGTGGACCAAATTCTAAGAAATTCTGCATGGATGATCTTCCTTCAAACAATGCCCAAGGGTGATGATTTTCAAATTTGCTCGCATTTGAAATATAGTTTGAAGAAAAAATGCATTCATGCCTTCTTCTATAGGGAAATTTTTTCAAATGAGCATCTGCATCATATGAGATAGGATTCAGATTTTAATATAGCTTTCGGGTACTCTTAATCATCTGGTTGAGCCTTCAAGTGAATTAAGTTTTAACTCATGAGAATAATATATTCGTTTGAGAGGAAAAATCATTGTTAATATTCGAAATGAGTATAATAAAAAATTATTTTTAAGTAAATTATGATTACACGAATACAATTGATACTGTTTTATAAATTCATTCATCAGACTTGTGAAATCTGGTCTGATTTGAGCAATCAGCTGTATTGAACAATTACAAGTAGAGGATATCCAGCAGTGCAACTGCCATCCTCAGTCCTGGATTTGTAATATTGAATATTATAAGAAACCTTACGTCTACAATCCTTGTACGGTAATGGAGACGAACGTTTTCTTATTACAAGTAATAATAATAATAATAAGCGTATGGCTTTTAATGGTGGGGAGACCCTTACGGGTAGTTCCACCTCGCCGTTTGTGCCATGTTACGGGGAACATGGTGGACCTACTATTTTAGGTGGGTTCCGAACCACCGGGTAAGTGATAATAAAGCTTGTAACATCAAGTCATTGAAGCACGGTCACCCATCCAAGCGCAGTAGATACAAGTAGATACCCCAACCCATAGTTTTATAGTGGGAAATCATATTTTTTTCAATTTAGCAATTGAATCACTGTTTTCTATTAATATATTGTAATGTTTGAGCTTATATCAATTAATAGTCGTTAAGTGAAAGAAGGTTGATGAAAATAGAAACGCTGCCATGGTAACGTGATATCATGTGACTTTTTGTGGAAAACAGACATGGAATAGAGTATGCAATTGAATCAATGATTAGGTCTGATTATTGTGTTTAATTCTGCGATGATGACTATCAAAGAGTAAAAAGATTACTACTTTTTGCAAGCACCCTCAATCTTGGGCGTAAAGCCTACTGTTCACAGAAGTACTAGTTCATATTCTTTGCTCATACTTGAGCTTTGTAGTTTCAATAGCGCCATCTAAATTCGAATTGAATTTATTTATTTATTAAGGAATTGTCATAGCACATCATAATCTTGGATGTCTCTCATTTGAAATGTGATTTGTCAAAGTTCTATTTTTAAAATTAAGATTCAAACGTAAAATATATAATCTGAACGATGAATTGAAGCTATAAATTAGCTCAAGTCAAATTATCACAATAAAAAACACGTAATCTACACTGCTCTACATTGATCATCATCATCATCATCAGCCTCATCATTGATCATCATCAACCTCAAACAATTAGTCCACAAAAGTTTCATTTGGAACAGGTGCAGATGCGGAATTATTATAAGAGAAAAAATTAAGATTTGAAAATCAAGTTATTGGAAATCCGAAACAGCATAGCAGCTCCTCTCAATTAATATGCTTTTTACAACTCTTTTAAATGAATCAACGGGCTCAATTGTTCGGCTAGCTATTGAAATCTTCTAACTCTTCTAACACCTATGATAAGAATCTCATTGTCTTTCCTTATCATTTTCACAAATACTATAATAACAACAACAATAATGCGTGAATCTCAAAATTGTTTCAAAACTCCTCCCTCAATGTTAACAAATACTATGTAAATAATAACAATAATGCGTGACTCACAAAATTATTTTAAAGCTACTGATCCACTAATTTCTCCAGGGAATTAATGCATGGTCGCCCTGTGACTCGGTGTGCCAAATTTTATTCATTACACAAGTTCAGGTGAAACATTAAAGAAACTTTTGCTGATAATCATTCCGAACTTCGCTTCTCAGGAGAGAGCGGCGCTCTAGACGATAATGCCTGTATAATTTCTCATAATATCGTGATCAAACTGAGTTGTGTGCGATAGTTTAAACTTTCTTCTTCTACCTCACTCTCTTTTTCCCTCTTTCTCATTCTTTCCCTTTTTGTCTTTCTTAGTTCCGCACCGGGGGAAAAACAAAAAACTCGAAAATACCTTCAGAGATTAGCGTGAGCTACAGGCAACGAATTGGATTGTTGCTTTTAAGGAGTGGGGGGTGGAGGAAGAAGTGGGAGGGGGGAAGCTGATAACAAGGAGAAGAAGGTCCTTGGAAGGGGAATTGTTGATGGTGAGGGGGGAGGAGAGGTACGAACTTGCCTATTGCCGTAGCATGAAAACAACACAGAGATATTATCCGGTGGGAATAAAGAATAACAAAAACCATTTTAGGTTGTGCCGAGCGAGGGGAAAAAGGAAGTAAGTTTGGTCCCGTGCGAGTTTGGGGGAAGGAGAAGGAGGAAAAGAAAAAAAGGCTGGTGTTGAGGAGGAAGTGGAGAAGAGATAAGAAAAAGAAGTAAAAAGGGAGAAGTGAGGGAGGAAATAAAGAAAAAATGAAGAAGAAAAGAAAGAAGAAGAGAAAGAAGAAAAGGAGAAGAAGGGAAAAATAAGAAGGGAAAGGAGAGGAGGAGAAAAGAGGAAGAATGAAGAATAATATGAAGGAGGAGGAGAAAAAGAAGAAAAAAGCAGACCAAGAAAAAAGGTGAGAAAGAAAAAGAAGAAGAAGGAGAAGGGTAGAAGGAGGAAAAGAAGAATAAAATGGAGAAAAATGGAAGAAAAAAAGAAGTGGAAGGAGGTGGAGGAGGAGAAGAAGTAAAAGGAGTATTGGGAAAGGGAAGACGAGGAAGTGGTGAAGGTGGAAGAAGAGGAGGAGGAAGAGGTAGAAAAATGGTGGGGAGGACGAGAAGGAGGAGGGGAAGAAGGAGGATGAGGAGGAAGAGGAGGAGAAGAAGAAGGAGAAGAAGGAGGAGGAGGAGGAGGAGGTGGTGGAAAAGGGTGAGCAGGATGGGAAGGAGGATGAGAAGAAGGACGAGGATGAGGTGGAGGAGGAAGAGGAGGAGGAGGAGGAGGAGGAGGAGGAGGAGGAGGGGAATGAGAAGGTAGAGGAAAAGAAGGAAAGGAGAAGGAGAAGAAGAATTGAAAAGAAGAGTGGAAAAAGAAGAAGAAGAAGAGAAGGAGAAGAAAAAGATCAAGAAATAAAAGAAGGAGAATGAAGAGGTTGTGATGACGAGGAAGATGATGTATGAGAGGAGTAGGAGGGAGAGCACAGGGGAAAGAAGGAGTGGCAGGAGGAGCATGAACAGGATGAGGAGGATAAGAAGAAGAAGTAGGAGAAGAAGAAGCAGGAGAAGGAGGAGGACGAGAAGAAAAGAAGAAGAAAACTGGCGTAAAAGACAGAAGGGCAAGAGTTTTACACAAGATATGGATATAAAAACTTTGTTGCCTTCTTTAAATTTTCAAGATAAAGCTTTTAAGAGGCGAAGAGGTGGCTGGCTGGCTACGGACCGAAATGGAAGCTCTTCCCCCCCCCCCCACTCATCCCCCCACCCTAATAACTGCTGAACTTCGACCATTTCTCTGTTACTCGTGCTGTCGTGTGTATTATAATGCGAAACTATTTTTTTCGCCGTAAGGAAGGCTCGTCATTATTTATCAGGTTCAAAATCTCTTCTACTCATCAAAACAACAACAGCTGAGGGAATATATTGACAACAATGTTGGAAGTGGTGAACTTATGGGTACTTGGGAGTTTATCATCAAGTGGAGGAGCTTTGACAAGGTTGCAGATCAACTACAAGAATCAGTCTTTTACAACTTCCACTTTTGGTAATAAAATTGATAAAAAATCAAGTCGACTCAGTGGCATAACATAGGAAGTCCAATAATGTGTCCACGGGGGGGGGGGGGGGGGGTCAGTTGAGCTCTAGATACTTTGTAGTACACAGTAAGGAGTCAAGGAGAAGTCCCCCAAAAATAATTTCATTTTTGAGGTTTAATCCCCCTGTCTGAGACCTGTGCGTGGGTAATGAATTGGATGACGGTGATTGAGTTTCAGGTGGGTTTCGAACCAACGGGGAGGGATATCACAGCAGAAAACAGAGTTTTTTTGCTCCCCAATCCAATCAGTCACCCTTAAAAAGAGGGAACAGGAGAGCGTTTCTTATCTAATCTGATTGAACAGATACCTGTTGTGGTTTACGGCTATCATTTCCCTTCATGCTTTGATAACTTTGGAGTACTCAACTGGGTGTAACAATATTCAGTTCAATACAATTCTATTGATTTCAAACACACATAAAAATAAAAAATAAATCTCGTTTGAAGAAAATAAACTAGAATAAGAAAAACATAACAAGCAGCTCTGTTGTGGGTGAGAAAGAAGAATTACACGGCTATTTATTTCAAAAAATATTTCGGGGCTATTTCCCTGGGTAAGTCTTGAAAAATAACCTCTCAGAACAGACATTTTGAGTGATTTAGGCCAGAGACCGTACAATGTAAAATCACTTCCCGGTGGTTCGGAACCCACCTAAACCTGTAGGTCCAATTCATCAATCACCATCATCCAACTCATTACCCACGCACAGGTCTCAGACCTATGTGGGCTTCATCCTAAAAAAAAGTAACATTTCAACCGAAGTTATGTATCAAAGTCAATGCTATCTAGTTCTTCCGTTATTTTCATGTTCTCCAACATATTCCTTGAGACAAGTCTAGACTTGTGCTTGACTTTTAAGCTACACTTTTAGCTGACTTTCATCTCAAGTTATGTGTCAAAGTAAGTTATATCGAGTTCTTGTGCTATTTTCTTAATATTGGCGAAAGTGATATTGTGGAAGATATCCATAATGAATAATAAGACTTGAAGTTGTCTTAACCACATTTAACCGTGAGAAGCTAGTTTAGGTTGTTACACCATTATCAATCTCATACAAACTTAGTACTTTAGTTTTAGTTTGTTTGAGATTGATAATGATATAAGAACCGAAACTAGTTTCACAGTATTTTTTAATAAATGTGCTTGTGACAACATTACGTCTTATTATTCATTCTTGCGTTATTCTTAGGCTTTCGAACACATTCTTTTAGACGAGTCTAGACATGTGCTAGACTTAAAGCTAGACGTGTAGTAGTCTCTTCTAGCTTTACACACAGCTAGATGACTCTACGATGGCCAGTTAACCATCTCCAAATAACCCACGAGACTATCCGGAACAGGAAATAATCTCAACAACTCCTATTTCTAATAGAGAGTGAATCCCTCAATCAACTCTATTCAAATCGCAATTACTCCAATATTGGAAGTCACTAACAGTTTAACTGCTAAATGGTTTTACAATAGTGGCTAAGCTAGAAATGATAGGCCCCTTCCATTCTTGCTTATATATTTTGTGTGATATGAGTGTCACAGCAATGAACTTTGCTGGATGTTGAGGGGGGGAGAGATATGTTTAAGGGGGGGGAGAGCCCCCCTTTTTGGAGAAGGGCGCTAGACTCCATCCAACCTCAATCATTCACAGAGTTGACAGAGTACGTCTGCCTATTGTGCCCTGTAATATCTCCGGCCTTTTTGGCTCTCACAATTCATTTTGCTCGTTAATCATAACCTCTGCAGACTCTATGTAGACGTTATACATAACTTTCGCCGCTGTTATATATTAAAACTGGCTCTTCCCGGCCTACTCGGCTATTCATATATTTGATATTATTTTTCCTATGTCATTTGCACCCCATTCAAATTGCTTTTCGATGGGTTGGAATATGATGCAGATCAATCTTATGCCACCATTTACAAAGATCGAGAAGTCGCCATATCGTTATTTTTTCTGTCATGTGAGAGTGCATTAGGCCTTCCTGACCGGCAAGGTCAATCCCGCACAACACCTCTCCGGCCAGAATCGAAAATTGTGCAGTCTGTTTTTCGTAGCCTAACAACAGTAATGACAACTTCCTCTAGCTCAGACTATGCATAGTATAAATTCTTACCTACATTCAAGCACAAATTTTATCCACAAGAATGCATTCCAGGGTAAGTTAAGTCACCCTCACAAAGAGGGCCCAGATAAGCTTTGTTTATCTTATCTGATTGAACAGATACCTGCTACCGCTCGAGAGTATCACTATTTTTCGGAGGATGAGTTGGACCTACAATTTCCGAATCATTTAGGAAGTGATTTTACACCGGAGAACAGTCTTTTTTGCTGGCCAATCCATTCGGTCACCCTTACAAAGAGCGCCCAGGAGTTTCGTAGCTTATCTCTGATTGAACAGATACCTGCTACCGCTCGTGGCTATCAATGGGCTTAGCAGAGTGTTGTTATTTTAATTATTCTATTCGTGGGACGAGTCCTGGATTACTGTATTGTATTGGTTTGTTATGAATAAGAATTGTGCTTCGTAAGTGTCCAGTGTTTAACTGTTTAGTTTTGTCATTGAACAGTTTATTGAACACCCATTATTCATTAAATTATTGATCGGATGGACAGTTAGTAATTAGTTTTGTACAGTGATAAAACTAGTTTTTTACAAATTCATTAATAAAAAGTTAAAAAACTCTTTTAAGTGTAAATTATGACTCACGTTATGGCGTGACGGCCGTTTCACTCTGAAGTTAAGAGCATCGTCAGACGACAGTTAGTGTTAGTGCACTCATGAGTGTACTGTGAGTCGTCTAACGATGCTCTTAACATCAGAGTGAAACAGCCGTCACGCCAAACGTGAGTCATAATATCCATTTAAAGTGTTTTTTAAGTTTTTATTATATATTGGTGGAAACAAGATGAATCTTCAACATCGTAAATTCATTAGTTGAACTGTTTGTTTCTTATTGGTTGTTACTGTGTGATATAACTGATTAGTGAGTGTTGTAAGTAATTTGTGTAAATTAAGTTGAAGTGTTACTTCAAGCGTTGCCAGCATAATTTCAGTGATAGAACCCGTAACAATATAATAAAAACAATGAACAGCTGTCATTCGCTGTGTTTTATTCATTTGATGCCATATAAGTCACCATCTTAGTGCTCAACAATCCAAACTCTTCGTATAACTTCAGTAATAGTAGAGTAGAGAATGAAGCTGTGGTTTTATAACAACACTCTTGGAATTCCTGGCAAGTTTCTAGAGCGCACGCTAAATAACGCCCAAGTATTCGAGGAATGTCTTCACTAGCGGAATTGTAACGGATATAGAAGTGAGTCTGGTTCTATTTTATCTAGTTTTATTTCTCAGATCGAGATTTCCTGAATATCTAAGTTTTATCTGCTGGAAGTCAGCTCTTGTCTTCCATTCTTCGAGCAAGATGGCGGTTTATCGATTTCCTCAACTTGCTAAGATTGTGCTTTAGCATTCTTTGATACATATTACACAATCTACTTTATATTTTTGTCGAATGAGGTGTGTTCTCATACTAGTTCCCATAATATATTCTGCAATCTAGTTTGGATCAAATAATAATAAAGTATTAATAATGAGTATTGCCAATGGAGGAGAATGGATTCACAATGTTAAAAAAGATCTAGTTCTGGCAAATATTACTGATGGCATTTCCAATCGAAATAACTTTAGAACAAAAATTAATAAATGATAGCCACGAGCCGTAGCTGGTATCTGTTCAATCAGAGAGATAAGCTGCGTTCTCGTAGGTCCCGTTCGTAACGGTGACCGATTAGATTGGCCAGCAAAAAAGACACTGTTCTCTGCTGTAAAATCACTTCCCGGTGGTTCGGAACCCACCTAAAACTGTAGGTCCAACTCATCAATCACCATCATCCAACTCATTACCCACGCACAGGTCTCAGACCTATGTGGGCTTCATCCTCAAAAAAAAAAAAAAAAAAAATGGGAAATTATTCCAGAGGTTAAAGCTCCAAGAGTCGGAACAAGATGGAGTGAAGAAAGAAAAGCTGCTTTTTCTCAGAAAATGAAAAGCTGGTGGGCGAACAGGGGGAACACCACCAAGTCCAATAAGTGATCATCATTTTGCTTAGCGTCTTCCACTTCGGGAGCTCTACAGCTAATAATAATAATAATAATAATAATAATAATAATAATAAAGTATTAATTTTCTCTTACTATTTCAATAATTCCCAAATAACATGTGTTAATATATTATGAGAACATCAGTCAAGAGTTTCAAAGTTTTACAAATTTCTCAACATTTTACTGTCAACATGATTGTAAAGAGTTTTGTCATGTGGAATAACCTTGAGAATAAGATCACATTTGTGGTGAATTCAATCACAAGCAATCTCATATTCCATCACATTCTGCAGTGTAATATTTCGATGGAAGGACATAATGGTTAAAAGAACGTGGTAGAATAAAAAATAAGGAATAGTAACCTGTAGAAAATAGTGGAAATGCATAGAAATTTCTAGGTGTCATTTAAATATCGCTTGACCGTGGCTAGTCAGTCAGTCTTGTTTTCGTTTGGAAATGTAATCGCCAACGATCTGCTTAGAATTGACAGTGGCAGTACATGAGCAACTAGATTATAGAGTGAACCATGGCAGCTAAAATCACAGTAACAGTTGTTTACTGATACGAGAAGACTGTGATAAAAATGCATTTGTGATAATAATTCGTCATTGTGAGTGTGATTGCATTTAATCTACAACTTGTGGAGACTGTGTAAGCAATGAGTGCTGACAATTTTTAAAGTAAATGGACTGTTATTATTTCATTATTCCAGTTATAATCATCACAATATTTGACAGTTACTGTCATTAATGACAAATAGATAGAGATCGACCTGTAACAGATATTAGACATTTATTTTGGAAGTATTTATCAATCTTTCCAGTAATTGGACATATTCATTGAATAAATATGTACATATTTTTGTTATTATCAGTGTAATAAATCTGTTAAGTGTGTTATTGTGAAAATAAAGTTATAGTTCTATTCGTTTTTTTTTTTTTTTTTTTTTTTTTTGAGGATGAAGCCCACATAGGTCTGAGACCTGTGCGTGGGTAATGAGTTGAATGATAGTGATTGATGAGTTGGACCAACAGTTTAAGGTGGATTCCGAACCACCGGGAAGTGATTTTACTGCAGAGAACAGTGTCTTTTTTGCTGGCCAATCTAATCGGTCACTGTTACAAACAGGACCTACGAGAACGCAGCTTATCTCTAATTGAACAGATAACTGCTACGGCTCGCGGCTATCACTTCTTACATTTCGCCAGCATTATTTTCAGTAATGGAACCCGTAGTCTAACAATATGCTCATGCTCAAGTAGAGGCTTCATTCTCAGAGAAAAATTTAAATGTCTTTGAATGTAGGCCTTCACTTCCATTTTTTTCAATGACTATTTGCAAATTCTATCTGTTTCTTGACAATTTGCTATTTTCTATAAGTAATTCTATCTGCTATAAATAATTCTATTTGCTTCTTTATAGATAAAGCGCCATCTAATCATCTAAGAGAGGGATCACGGTGGTGAGAGATGGCCGATAAGATAAAGTAGAGTTCGAAACGATCCTAAATATTTCCGATGAACGATGCGGCCTACTCTAAGTTAGGTTACAGAGAGGTGAGGACAGAGTTTCGGAGAGTTTTGGGAGTTAGTGAGCCAGCAGAGGCTCGTGCAGTGAAGAGAAGAGAAGCCCTTGCTGGTTACTTCTCAACTAGCTTTCCGGGCCGGCTAACATCAGCCGATGGCAGAACTGAACGCGCCTCTAGTAGTTGTAAACGCGCCTTTAGTTGTAATATTCTGGTGCCCAAACTTTTCGACCGGAATCCAAAACAGATAAAATGCAACTTGCCCCTTCTATCTCTCACAAACGTCTCCTCCCCTATCACCCCCCTTCCACAAACCTATCAACATTCAGAACGCGAACATCATGCACAAACTACTATTCAGCCTACATCGCTATCAGTTTATTAAAGAGCCACCAAACGCATCCTCACATAGAAATACTTCCATATATATTCCAAGCACTGCTTTCCTCTTTCATGTAAGACTTTTCCTTCCACTCTTTCTCACACTCTCACTTTTTTCTCTCTCTCTTTCTCACACAAACACATTATTCATTCTTCAAACAGATTCTCTTTCTTTCTCATTCCCTCTCTCTCTCTCTTCTCTCTCTCTCTCTCTCTCTCTCTCACTCTCTCTCTCTCTCTCTCTCTCTCTCTCTTAGGAATCGCTTATTTTATGGTCAGTCAGTTTTAAAACATTGTGGTTGAGAGTGAATGGACAAATGTTTGTCCAAACTCCGTCCTTATTACGTAAATGCTTCACTTAAATGCTGTACTGGTGTACAAACGTCCTATTGTAATTTTTTGAAGAACTGAAATTTTTTGCATGTTTAAAAAATTTATTTTGAGAAAACTCATTGTTTGATCAGAATGAAAAATATGTCATTTTGTTCCTCAATGGGTCTTTCATTTGAAAAAAAAAATTATCAAAAGTTTAAAATAACTTGTAGGGGAGATCAATTGCCCCCAAAAACTGAAAAAATTCAACTTTGAACTCCCATATTCCATAAAATACTTGAAAAAATAATTTCTCATGGCAATAGTCAACATTTCAATACCTTAAAAACATCAAATACAATAAACTTTGAAAAATAATTATGACCCAAAACCCTGCGCACAGCCTTAATCGATCAATCTATCTCCGTATATCCCTCCTTCTTTTTTCAATTTTTTTTACTCTTCCAGTAGCTCATATTGCTCTAACACATAATACAATACAACTTTTAAGCTCATAAGAACTTAAAAATATCAAAAAACCACAGTGAGCCGACAAAACAAAATCACTCTCTTGATTGCTTGATACAATATCGATGATCCAGTAACGCAAGCAATTTTGCGGTCATCCAAAGCATTCCACAACGAGCTGACTGACAATAGAGTGACATCAAATGTTGTGAGGGGAATGAGAACAAGAATTGGAGCTCAACGATCACTGGAGGCTATTTTCCCCTGGAGGTTTCCGCCTAGGATAGGGGAGGTACGAGCGCTATGGTACGGTGGGCTCGTACACCCGAGTAAGCCGCTGGTGAGACGTGTCTCTGCTACCAGGAGCGAGCAGCGAACAACTACTACCAGGCTGGCAGCTCGTTATATGTAATGGCCTAATGAACTGCACACCGGCTACAACTGGTCAGCCATAACCTTGGTCCTTTACCCATGGCTGGGGGGGGGGGGGGGAGAAAAACTCCCTCCTCTACCCTCTCAGCAACCTCCAACCACTCCTTCCCCCCTCAATCATGACCACCAACAAGAGGCTACCGTTTTCATGACACACACCGTATACGTAGTTGTTCTGTGTCTCTCATACAGGTTCCTAACCGCTTACTTTGGTCTTGTTTTGGTTCTTACACTTCCCCTACCGCCGCTTCCTCTATCCTCTCTCCACCCCCTCCCCCTCACTCCTTCCACCCTTCCACCAATCCTCAAGGGAGTCTACGCAATGACACCGTCATATTATCATCGGAGATAGCTATCTTGGAGACAGTGCTGGCACAAAATCACAGCTCACCTTAGCAGCGTTTTATGGGTAGCAATATCTGGCTAGGTTTGAGGTTTTGAGGTTGGAGGGTATAAATAATAATGGGTTATGGGTGGTGGCTGGATGATTTTTGGTTGAATTGAGATTTTTATTATGCTTTTGATATCCAGATTGAGATGGGTTTATTTCTGGTGTGAATTCACAATGTATTAAATGGGAACTGGATAGTTGAGAAATAATCCAGCAATAACTATTTAAAACAAAAGTAGGCTATGAATTAGAAAGTCAGTTAGGATTGAAATTTGAGATTCTTATGATGTTCAGATTTGGATAATTTCATTTTTGGAATAAATTCACAATTTATTGAATGGTTGAGAAATGATTCAGCAGTAAATATTTGAAAAAATAGAGGATAAAAATAGTTTATTTCAACAGAATTTATTAATTTCGAATTCCTTTA
This sequence comes from Conomelus anceps, assembly GCA_948455865.1. Taxonomy (NCBI): domain Eukaryota; kingdom Metazoa; phylum Arthropoda; class Insecta; order Hemiptera; family Delphacidae; genus Conomelus; species Conomelus anceps. Next base: position 2,277,839 of record OX418219.1, read on the forward strand.
GGTGCTATTAGTTTATACTGAAGACTTCCGCAATGGCGGATATTGACAACAGCTGATGGAAATCGATGAATGCTACTGTACAAAAATATCAGTCACCACCGGGAATCGAACCACGGACCTCCCAATTGCCGGTCGGGCACCTTAGGAATTGCACCTAAAGGAATTCGAAATTAATAAATTCTGTTTAAGTAAATTTCTCAGTTTGTTCAATTGTCAGTAACTTCGAACTTTCTAGTTTATTTCAGTTCGAATTATACCTCAATTGATCTATATTCCCCTTACGAAGTGTGAGGCATAATAATCGTTGAAAATGACGTAACATGGCTGAAGTATAAATAAAAAGGCAGGATCGTGCCATTATTTAGCCTACATGGATTCGGCATCTTTAGTAATTTAGAAAAATTTGAAACTAGGAATTTTTTGAAAAATTTGAATATTTAGAAACTTTTAAAAATTTAGGAATGTTTTGAATATTTATAAAAATTTTAAATATTTTGGAAAATTCTGAATTAGGAGAATTTTCTAAATTAGAATTAGGAATAACGATGTAGGAAAGGAACAGTACTTCAGTACTTACGGAAAAAGCATGTTTTTTATTCTGTCAGTATATAATGATATTTTGGTTCAAGTTCGTCTCCAGTGTTGTAAAATTTTCCCATAATAATAATTAATTGATTAAATTATTATGATTTAACATCATTCGTGATTAATAGAGTGTCTTGTAGTGATATCGTGGTATAGATTATATTATATAGATATAGTCAATAGTCATAAATAACCAAAATCGCAAAAAACCTTTAAGATGAATAAGGAGAAGAAAACTCCTATATTTTTCCAAGTATATTTCGAAGCAAGTCTAAAGAAAGAAGATCGCAAAGAAATACAATGAATTAATTAGGGACAATGAAGATACGATGGACGTGATTATTATCTGATTAATTTTTTATGACAATAGAATTATTCAGCACGAACTGTCTGGCGAAACTTTTAATCAAAGTGGATATGTATTTCTTGTTAATGAACTCCAAAATATTAGTTATATTGGTTGTATTCAATTATTTATGTATCACGATCTATTATTTATATTTATTTGTAATACAATCAAAGAGAGATGTAACAGGCTTTTGCCCAAAACTGCTTTCTTAACAAAGTTTCAACATTTGTCCAAATGTTAGGTTATGTTAATTTTTTACAAGGAATCTACCTATATCTTGAATAGGTTGAACTTGGGACATACCAATCATGACTCTGAAGATGCTCCAAGAATATTTTGTTGTGGGATATAGTGATGGAATGAATATTGTTGTAGCGATCTATCAAAGAGGAATGTCCATTAAGGGTTTTCAACCCTCAAAGTATGTACTTTATCCACTTCTTGAGGGACAGCATCAGAAATAAAACGATGAACACAACTTGAGAAATAATAAATAATAATAATCGTACTATTATTATTCTATGTATCCTCCAAGTGTTATTGTTAATTTTTTCTATTACATCACTTCATGGCATCTTTGTTTTGGATCCTATGATGCTCCTGTATGCGGACATAATTTCACAATGAAATTATTTGCATACAGTATTATTTCTGCAGATATATTTTTTGGAACATTTTATTTCTTGTACATGATAGTTAAGTTGAACTAAGTTTTTTTTCTTTGTAACTTCTTGGTTTCTCTCCTAATAATTGATTGTTCTATTATTATTATTTTTTATCATGTATAATTTTTTTTCCTGTGTATTTTCTTTTGCTTGTTTGTATTTGCGGAAATAAAGATTATTATTATTAATAAAATAATGACACCTTCAAAAGAACACAGCTTGGGAATAGATACAGCTAGTAGCTAACCGTTCCCCTTAACTCAGATTGCTCTCGTCAAGGACTATCAATTTTATTTCGACATCAAATCGAATCGCGAGTCAGCTGGAACGTAGTTATGGAAGGATAACCGTGTAAACAAATAAAGCGAGTACTTCCCCCAACGTTTCAGAGTCCATTAGATGGAATGAGCCACTTCACTGATTTGCATTATCCTTGATTATCCAAGTTCTTGATTAACTGCGTTGGTATTGATTCCTTCTATTTTAGAAAAAGATAAGAGAGGGAACGATAGGAAAAGGTATTAGGAGGAAAGGAGAAGGAGGAAAAAATCGTGAAAGGGAGAAGAAGCGATGATAATGATGGAAAAGGGGAAGGAGAAGGAAAGGAAGATGTAGTGGGGAATATCGGATGGGGAAGAAGGATCGGAAGTGAAGATGGGTGGAAGAGAAAGAAGGATGGGGAGAAAAAGAAGAAGAGGAAAAGAGGAATGAGAATAATATGCTGAAGAGATCAAAAAGAAGCGGTGAAGGTGAAGAGGAAAAACAGTAGAAAGGATAATATAGCGAGAGAAGTGATGAAGTGTGACGATGAGATGGTGAAGGAGAAGGAGGAGGTCGAAGAAGAGGATGATAAGGAGGAGGAGGAGGAAGAGGAGGAGGAGGAGGAGGAGGAGAAGAAGGAGGAGGAGAAGGAAGAGGAGGAGGAGGAGGAGAAGGAAGAGGAGGAGGAAGAGGAGGAGGAGGAGGAGGTGGAGGAGGAGGAGGAGGTGGAGGAGGAGGAGGTGGTGGAGAAGGAGGAGGAGGAGGAAGTGGAGAAGTAGGTGACGGTGGATTAGAAGGGCGAAAAAGAGGGGAGGGAGGAAAAGGAGAAGAAGTAGGAGAAGGAGTAGAAGGACGAGAAGATAATAAAGTGGTAGAAGTGAAGGAGTGAAAGAAAAAGGTAATGGGGAAAAATGAATAAAGAAGAAGAAAAAAGAAGAAAGAGAAAAGGAAGAAAAATACATTGGAACAAATCAAAAAGAAGCGATGGTGGAGAAGAGCATAATTGAAAATATAAGGAAGCAGAAGAAGTGAAGAATTCAAAAAGGGGAAGAGAAAGGAAAATAAGAAGAGAAAAAAAAGAAAAATATGATGGAAGAGATGAAAAAGAAACGGGGTAGGTAAAGAAGAAAGTATAATAGAAAATACAAGAAAGCAGACAAGAAAGTGAAAAATTGGAAGGAGGAGAAAATAGGATACAATGAGAAGAGAAAGGAAAAGAGGGAGAAGAAGAAGAGAATAAGAAGGAGAAGAAAAATATGATAAATAGACATTGAAAATTTCGTCCTTCAATTGAGATGTTTCGTTGAAAACATCAAAAAAAGAAGTGAAAGAGAAGAGGAATAGGAAGGAAATTAGGATGAGTCTGGAGTGAGAGGGAGAAAGATGAAGAATAGGAATAAAAAGGGAAAAAGAAATAGAGGAATTAGAAGAAAGATGAGAAGAATGTGGTGATTCGTCTAATATTCTAAGAAAATGGATTAGAGGAATAAGAAAATGGATTAGAGGAATAGATTAGAGGACAAAAAAGGAGTGAAAAGGAGAAAGATAAAAAATAAGAATAAAAAGGAAAAACGGACAAGAAATAGAGGAATTAGAAGAAATGTGAGAAAAATGTGGGTTTTTGCAAAACATACCAAGAGAAGAAAAAGAAGAGAAACAAGCAAAAAATTGTACGAAACAGGAGGAAAGAACACGAGGAATAAGGAGAAGAAAAAGGAAACCAGAAAACAAGCAATATAAGATTGAGAAGAATTATAGGAAAAAGAAGAAGCAAAAGAAGGAGAGAAAGAAAAAGAGAAAGAAGGAGAAAAAAGGGGTGAAAAGGAGAAAGATGAAAAATAGGAATAAAAAGGAAAAAAGGACAAGAAATAGAGGAATTAGAAGAAATATAAGAAAATGTGGGTTTTCGTCAAACTTACCAAGAGAAGAAAAAGAAGAGAAATGAGAAAAAATTTTACGAAACCGGAGGAAAGAACACAAGGAATAAGGAGAAGGAAAAAGAAACCAGAAAACAAGCAATATAAGGTTGAGAAGAATGATAGGAAAAAGAAGAAGCAAAAGAAGGAGAGAAAGAAGAATAAGAAGAAGCTAGCAATAATTTGAATGAGACTCAGAATGTCTCACGCGAATTTTTGATCAAGGCAGTACCCTCCCCAGTTTCTTTGTCACTCCGCATTCCCCATTCCACCAGCTTCATCAATTCTCTTTCCTAACAATACACCATAAATTATCTTGATGTTTATTAATTTTTCTCTCTGAAACTTTTCTCAATCCCCTTTTGCCAACCACCTCACCCCCTTAGAAAAGTCGCTTTCTCAAGAAGTAAATAAATAAATGAGTGCAAATGAGACAGAGCTATAGCTTTTCTTTAGGAATTAGTGAATGGAAGAAAGAGACAGAAAAAGGGAGGAAAAGAAAGGCGGACAGTGGGGCAAGTTTAAGAAAGAATTACCCCAGAAAAAACTTCTATGTTCCGATAGTTTTATATTAGCCGTAAATTTCGTTTTCAACTAACCTTGTCTAGTGTTATTTTTCTTTTTTTCTGCTGTGTTGTAAAAGACGGAAATAAAAAACGAAAAAGTTTGTCTTGTCAGATTAGAGTTCCACCTTGTACTTGTCCCCTCTACCCCCCCCCCCACCCACACCCCCCCCGAAGACCATGTCCATGTCTAATGTCCACCCCAAGTTATTCTGCAGTTGATTTCTTCAGCTCTTGTTCCCCTTCAACAATAATTCCGTGTTAATATTGTTTTTATTGACGGCTTTCATGTAAATATGAATTGTAGCTTCATGAACATAGTTATTCTTTTGTCAAAGAGGGAAGCATGCTAGAATATTGAAGGTGTTTTTTTTTTTTTGAGGATGATGCCCACATAGGTCTGAGACCTGTGCGTGTGGGTAATGAGTTGGATGATGGTGAGTGATGAGTTTGACTTACAGTATTAGGTGGGTTCCGAACCACCGGGAAGTGATTTTACAGCAGTGTCTTTTTTGCTGGCCAATCTAATCGGTCACCGTTACAAACAGGATCTACGAGAACGCAGCTCATCTCTATCTGATTGAACAGATACCTGCTGCGGCTCGCGGCTATCACTTCCCATACACTTCCATTGTCCTCGTATTGGCAATAATAATTATTAACGATAATTTTGTGATAATTCGAGAGTTGTTCTTGGAAGATTATAAAGAAATTGGTACTAGCTTAACAATAAAATACTTAAAATAATGAGATAGATTTGGGTTCAACAGATAACTATTCTGGATATCAGTTTATGGTTAAAAGCATGATTTTTGTTAACTTAATGTCTCCTTTATTCTCAATTGATCATCCTACATCCTCATCTCCTTGTAAATTAGACCTCTTACCCTTTTTGATTCTATATTCTTCATCTAATTCTTCTTTTTACCCTTGTTGCTTTACGTCTTCATTTTTCTCTCATCTTCCATCTCATTCTCCACCCACTGACCTTTTTCCACCACTAGAGAGAGAGAGAGAGAGAGAGAGAGAGAGAGAGAGAGAGAGAGAGAGAGAGTGAGAGAGAGAGAGAGAGAGAGAGAGAGTGGGAGAGACACAGAGAGAGAGAGAGAAAAAAAGTGTTAGATAGAACGAGCATGAAGGCAATTTATAAATAATAATGCGAAGAATAAGGTAGTAAATATAATAATACGATTCTGACACTGACATAGCATTAATAATTAATATTGTAAATGGATGGAAAATGTAAAAAAAAACAAAACATTAGAATTGATAAGTATACGATAAATGAAGAGGTAATAATGAGATTGGAGAAATAATAATACGATTCTAACATTGAGAAAGCATTGATAGTTGATTGTAACTCAATGAAAAATGAGAAAAAACAGTTCAATTGATAAGAATATATTGAGACGAATAAAGAAAGAGATGATCTCAAAGTACATCTAGAAGACCTAAGTAACGTAGATCTAAATGAAGTTATAATATAGTGGAAAATATATATGAATATGCTAAGAGTGAACCTTTTTTTTTTAAGGATGAAACCCACATCACCACCCATAAAACCTAAGCGTGGGCAACCTTATCCTCACCATCTCACACCCTCTCCTTCGCGTAGAACAACAACAACAACAATACGTGTTTTCCTTCTTCCCCTCCTTTTCCCTCATCTTAATCCCCTCCTTTTCCCTCATCTTAATCCCCTCCTTCCTTCCCCATCATGCCCTCTCCACTAACTTAGTTGCCTTGAACAAGCCCTAACCAACTCGGTATGATGGTCCAAACGGCGAGAGACCTTTCCTGCCCCAGGAGGAATAATGTTATTGCTCTCGATACAACAACTGCTACAGCAGCGCCGCTAGTGGGAAAATGTACAAGTGTCCGAGATGTTAATTAAGCGGATGGTTGAGGCTGGAGCCCCTCCCCCCCCCCCCCCCTCGTAACCACTCATCGAACCCCCTCTTTGACTCCTCCCTTCGATCCCCTTTCGACCTCCTCACCCACAACATATCTTGTGAGGAGCTGACAGGTATTAGTGAGTGAGATAAGTGAGTGGTCTCCTTCTAATTCTAGCGTTCAACACCGACTTTTGTCGTTAGAAGCTTGTTGACGTCATTTTTGGAAAAAATGGAAATGAAGTTTATCTAAAGTTTATTTGGATATCTTTTCAATCAGAGATAAGCTACGGAACTCCTGGGCGTTCTTTGTAAGGCTGACCGATTAGATTGACCAGCAAAAATGACTCTGTTTTCTGCTGTAAAATCACTTCCCGGTGGTTCGGAACTCACCTAAAACTGTAGGTCCAACTCATCAATCATTATCATCCAACTCATTACCCACGCACAGGTCTCTGACCTATGTGGGCTTCATCCTCCGAAAAAAAGTAGTGATCAATGGTCGAGTTCAAGGGAGCTGCCTCATTTACCGGTAAATTTTCCCGGTGGCACCGGTTGATCTATTAAAATTCATAGACATTACAAAATTTGAATAAACCAAACAGACGCCACCGGTATCATCTACCGGTTACCGGTAAAGCTCCCAGGAACTCAACCAATGCTGAAGGGTAAGGTGGAGGTCAAAAATAAATGTTCTATCAAAATATGAAAGAGTTACAACTATATTTCTAATTAATTCATGATTAGTTTGTATTTTTGAGAGGTTATACTCTCTAATTTCGTTATCAATTTTGGAGGGCATGACAAAAGATTGTGAAGAAACTGTCTGTAAAGATATTCGGTAGTAAAATAATAGATATTATTAAATATTATTATTAGATATTAGGTAGGTACCTGAAATGGTGAGTTTGAAAAAAGGTGTGCTTAGTATACGTACAGTAGGAACAATTAGTCTGGGCGCACGGCCGTTTGGTAGTCAGCCATGGCGAGGGGAGTATTTATCGCTCATTTCTAAAAACATGTGGCCCGTGCGACGCTGCAGATGTCTTCAAGGTCAACTAGTCAACTTTTAACAGGACGGCTAGTAGTGAAACCAGAGCCACGCGCCCAGACTAATTGTTCCTACTGTAAGTGTAGCCTTGATACGTGATCATGAAAAATGAGTACGTTTGGTCAAATCTCTTCAATATTCATCACAAATAGTTATAATTTTAAATTATTCTAGGAAGTACTAATCTATCAACGTATTTATGAACGTTCCTCCATTGCCTCTCGACTCGAGGGACTCTAGGAATGCCGAAATGAATACATTGTATTTCAAGAGTTCGTCGATTCAAATGGCCTATATTCGTATTGATGATTGTTTCTCTAGTATCTCTCAACTCGAGGAAACCTTGATATGCTTAATACGTTGTGTTTCAAGAGTATCTTGATTCAAGAGAAACTCGAGGACCGTTCATAGATACGGCCCCTACTCACTGCATAACTTCTCGACCAAGAAGCCGACATAATCAATATTGATTCGCACAAAGTGCTTTCATAATAATTGAAAACGATGGAATAAATCATCGTGAAGCATTCAAACAGGTAAATAGATCGGTAGACGGGATTTTGCAAGCTAGAGTTAGAGATAGAGCTGGGTCTAGAGCCAGAAGCTCAGTGTTTTGCCAGTCTGCATCTTGAGCTAGTGAACAGGAAGCTTGGCATGATAAATATTCATTGAATGCACATTCAGAGTTTGTGGGTACTGGGTCGGGAGGGATGGAATGATTCAAGGAGGGGAGGAGAAGGATAGAAAAAGGGAAGGAGAAGAATAGATGGAGAAGGATAGAAAAAGGGAAGGAGAAGAATAGATGGAGAAGGAGAAGGGTAGAAGGAGGAGAGAAAGAGACAGGAAGGATTGATAGATGAAGGATTGAATAAAAGTGAGTGGGAGTAAGAAAGATTGAACAAGAAAGAAGAAGGATGGAGGAAAGCAAGAAGGGAAGAAGAAGGATAGAAAAAGGAGGGAAGGATAAGTATAGAGAAAGAAGATAAGAAAAAGAATAGAAGGAGAAGGGAAAGAGATAAGAAGGAATTATGGATGAAGAAATGTGTGTGGGAGTCATAAAGATTCAACAAGAGGGAGAAGAAGGATGGAATGAAGCAAGAAAGGAAGGAAAAGAATAGTAAAAGAAGGGAAGCAGAAGGATAGAAAAAGAAGGGAGGAGAAGGAGAAGAAAAGGAGACAAAAGGAATGGTAGATGAAGAAATGTTCGTGGAGTCAGGAAGATTGAACAAGAAGGGAAGGTGAAGGATAAAAAGAGAAGGGAAGGAGAAAATAGAAAAAGGATAGAAGGAGAAGGTAAAGAGACAAGAAGGAATGAAAGATGAAGAAATGTGTGTAGGAGTCACAAAGATTGAAAAAGAAAGGAGAAGAAGGATGAAACGAAGCAAGAAGGGAAGAATAATGATAAAATAAGAAGAGAATGAGAAGGATAGAAGGAGAAGGGGAGGAGACAAGTAAGAATGTTAGATGAAGAAATGCTTGTGGAGTCAGGAAGATTGAACAAGAAGGGAAGGAGAAGGATAGAAAGAGAAGGAAAGGAGAACATAGTAAAAGAAGAGAAGAAGGATAGAAGGAGAGGGAAAGATACATGAAGGAATGATGGATGAAGAAATGTGTGTGGGAGTCAAAAAGATTGAACAAGAAAGGAGAAGAAAGATGAAACGAAGCAAGAAGGGAAGAATGGGGATTAAATAAGAAGAAAAGGAGAAGGATAGAAGGAGAAGGGGAAGAGACAAGAAGGAAAAGTAAATGAAGAAATGTCTGTAGGAGTCAGAAAGATTGAACAAGATGGGAAGGAGAAGGGGAAGAGACAAGTAGGAATGATAGATGAAGAAATGTGTGTGGGAGTCACAAAGATTGAAAAGTATGACAAGGTGTAGAGAAGAAATGAGAAGTAATAAGAGAAGGAAAATGAGTGATATATATATTCGTATGGCGATATAAGTTATGTAAGTGATGTAAGTTAAGAAGAGATAGTAGAGTGAGACAAAATAGAAAGATATGATAATGGAAAAGAGTGTAACGAGATGGCGAAGGAGGAGACAATGAGTGTAGTACGTAGATTGTGGATGAAAGGTGGAGAATAAAGAGGAATATAAATTAAATCAGGTGAAAGGATCTGAAAGGACAGAAGGAGGAGAAAGAGGAGAAGGAGTAGTAAGAGGAAAAAAGGGAGATGGAGGAGAAAGAGAAAAAAGAGGAGATGAAGGCGAAGTAGTAGTAGGAGGAGAAGAAGGAGATGGTGGAGAAGAAGGAGATGAAGATGAAGGAAGAGACGGAGAGGTGGGAGAAGGAGGAAAAAGAGGAGGAGTAGTAAGAGGAAAAAGGGGAGATGGAGGAGAAAGAGAAGAAAGAGGAGAAGGAGGGAAAGGAGGATGATAAAATAAATAAATAGAAAGAGAAAGATAAGCAAGATTGATCAGATATAGAAACGAAGAATGAAAGATAAAGAGTTCATGAAAGAAGGAATGGAGTAGGAACGAATATAAAGTCTATAAATAATTATCAACGAATTCAGATAAAAGATAAATGATTTATATAATAAGAAATAAAATAGGAACGAATAGGGGAAGTGATAGCCGCGAGCCGTAGCAGGTATCTGTTCAATCAGATAGATAAGCTGCGTTCTCGTAGGTCCCGTTCGTAACGGTGACCGATTAGATTGGCCAGCAAAAAAGACATTGTTCTCTGCTGTAAAATCACTTCCCGGTGGTTCGGAACCCACCTAAAACTGTAGGTCCAACTCATCAATCACCATCATCCAACTCATTACCCACGCACAGGTCTCAGACCTATGTGGGCTTCATCCTCAAAAAAAAAAAAAAAAAAAAAAAAAAGAATAGAAATAAAGCTGATAAGGCATGACGTGAAAGCAAGGGGAAAGCTAGTTAAGAGATTTGGCGGGAGTAGCAGTGTGTGTGCAACTGTGCATTCAAGAAAATTCATACCGAAAACTCCGGGAAAGGGTGATGAGTGACAAAGAGCGCCGAAGCAAGAAAGACAAGAACAGAGAGAGAGAACACGAATAACGGAGAATAGCAGACGCCTTCTGCCGACTTATGCAAATCTCAGTTGAGTAGTGAGTGCATCTCGGTGCTGACGAGAGGAGAGGAGCAGGAGGTTCTCGATAATACTGAAGAGACAGCGCTGGCACGTGAGGACTCCGAAAAAGAGCAAAAAAGAAACGAGAAGAATATGCTATGAGGAGGAGGTGGATGAGGAGGAAGATGAGGATATGGAGGAGGTAGTGGAGAAGGAGAAACCGGACGTGAAACGGGAGGTAAAGGAGGAGAAGAGACAGGAGGAGAAGAAGGAGAAGGAGGAGGAGGAGGAGAAGGAGGAGAGGGAGGAGAAGAAGGAGGAGAAGGATGAGGAGGAGGAGAAGGAGGAGAGGGAGGAGAAGGAGGAGAAGGATGAGGAGGAGAAAGAGGATAAGAAAAAGAAGAAGTAGTAGGGGGAATAGGGAGAGATGGATGAGAAGGAAGAGAAAGAGGAGAAGATAGAGAAGGGGACAAGGAGGAGGAGGGAGAAGTTGAAGAAAGAGAAGGAGTAGTTGGAGGAGAAGGAGGAGATGGATGAGAAGGAGGAGAAAAAGGCGAAGGAGTAGTAGGAGAAGAAGAAGGAGAAGGAAGATGAGAACGAGGAGGAGTTGAAGAGAAAGAGAAGGAAAAAAAGTAGGATGAAGAGAGATAAGAAAGCACAAAGATAGGCGTGAACGTGATCGCGCTGCCTTTCATCTTCAAAATCATTGTTAAACCGGAGGAAGAAAGCGAAACCAAAACACAATACGAAACGGGGATTCTTTTTTGAGTGGCGGGGTACGGCTTGTCATCGTAGTGATCTTTTTGTATTAAGTTTCCCCCCCCCCTCCCTAACAGCACAGAAAACTTCTCAAGTTTACGTTGTTGCTCGCATTGTTCCCTGAAAAATACGTTCATCTATTAGCCCACTGATTCTTTTCACTTGTGTAAATATTTTTCACCCACCAGTTGAAGATTTACATTCTTTGATGGGATCGATTAAAGTTTGGAACATGAAAGAATTATTGACTTACAAGCTTGAATAGAAAAAAAGATAACAAACATTTTCAAGTTATTGTGCTATTAGAAACGCAGGCTTGGTGACGTGGCGCAGGTTACTTTTATGAAGCACGGAAATAAGATAAACCTAGATATAAGAAAGTACTTCGATATGGGTAGTCCAATACATTTCTGTGTTTTACAAAAATCATCATGAATCATCATTGACTCTAGAATTTGAATCAAAATAAACTGACAAACATTTCGAGTGCGATTATGCTTGCCTTGGTGACGTGACGCAGATTACTTTTATGAAACATGGAACTAAGTTAGACCAAACACAGCCTCTATTTGGGCAGCTCAATCCATTCATGTGTTTGACAAGAATCATCATGAGTGGGGATAAACAGAATCATTGACTTGGAAACTTGAATGAAAAAACTTAAAAGTATAGCTTTGATTTGGGCACTCTAATTCACTCCTATGTTTCACAAAATGTCAAGCGTCAGACACACTGTTTCAGACACAGTGAGATAAAACGTTTATGGCTGCTTAAACAGCTGTCAAACTTGAGATTAGTGTTTGCTTTTGAAATAATGATAAGAAACATTGATTATCCTTGGAGAAGTAAAGAATGATTGAACAAATTTAAAAAACAAAATTCATAGCGTGGCTTTATTTTAAAGACACAACGATAGTGAAATTATCGAATGTAATATTCAGCATATTTTGTGAGAAAATAAATTTTTTCTGTATATCTGCTGTAAAGAATGATTGAATAAATTTAAATAACAAAATTCATAGCGTGGTTTTTTATATTTGACACAATGATAGTGGAATATTATCAAATATTATTCAACATATTTTGTGAGAAAATAAATTTTTTCTGTATATCTGTTGCATTTTTAGATCTCTGGATCTATCTTGTATAATTTTCGCACGTATTGCAAGTGATTGGTAACAGATGAATTAGAATTAGAATTGTTCTGGAGACACTAGTAGGGTACTGCCAGTTTTTGAGCCATGAGAAGAAGATAAATTGATTTTAATTCTACTACAACTATCAAGAAACTAAACAAGTGGGTGATTTATGCAGGTGAAAAAGAAAGCAATTAAAAATCGTTAAGAAACCCTATTTGAATTCTCATGATGACATTGAAAAATGTGTCCCCTAGAAATACGAGTGTGCTGACTCATTACTAATTAAAATAATTACTGATAAGACTCATTACAAATGCACATGTAGGTTGTGCTGTGATCTATCACTGGAGACCTATGGTCTTGATGTAGGTGAAGTTGGGGGTTATTTTAGGGTAGTTGGCGGTGAAAAAGAGAGGAACTGATGAAGGAGGAGAGAGAAAAAGAAGAAAAGCTTCGTGATGCAGTTGGTGAGAAAGCCTTCTCTAATTATTCTTCCTTAATGGGGGAAAATTGCGTTTTTCTATCTCAAGTATTGGCTCAGTTATGCACAGTTGTGAGGAAAGCAATCACAAACATCCTCACTCCTCGTTTGTGTAGTACGCTCTTTGGACTAAAACATAGCGTTAAGGTATGAAGAGTCACCTACAGTCGAATCGGCTATGGTACTATATACATACAAACATACATGCACATGTCTTTTTCCAAATTGATTTACTGCTCTTTAATACTTTTAAGATTGAAGATGCTGAAGCGTATATTGAAGAAAATTTAATCAATTAATTTATTGGAAAAATTAACACAAGGTCCTTCTAGACCCTGAATCTAAAGTCCTCTCAAATTCTGCTTAATTTGGGGCTCTTATTGTCTTTCTTATCACACATTCGACTTCACCTTGTATTTCACCTTCATTACATCAATTGTATTGGAACCAAACTTCTTTAATTAAAATAAAAATTGAACAATCCAATTGTTTATTACTGAAAATCCCCCAGTTACTGCAAATTAGAGCAGTTTTAGTAAAATTTTACTGGACTAAATAAATCGATCACTATAAGATCGATTCTAGATTGTCATCATTCTATAGTTCTCCCATCATTCATTCTATCTCCCGTAGTCATCTTGTTCTAATTCTATAGTTATCTTCTTTTATACTTCTTTTTCAGGGAAGTGATAGCCGCGAGCCGTAGCAGGTATCTGTTCAATCAGATTGAGATAAGCTGTGTTCTCGTTGGTCCTGTTTGTAACTGTGACCGATTAGATTGGCCAGCAAAAAAGACACGTTCTCTGCTCTAAAATCACTTCCCAGTGATTCGGAACCCACCTAAAACTGTAGGTCCAACTCATCAATCATCATCATCCAACTTATTACCCACACGCACAGGTCTCAGACCTATGTGGGCTTCATCCTCCAAAAAAAGTTATCGTTCACTATAGCTATCTCTTCTTCGATTAGTTACATTAATCTCGAATGTAATGAATTTCCTTTATCGATAGCGGTCACTGCAGTAGCTGTGTGTCATGAGAATTCGTGGGTGGCTCTTCACGTAAATCATCTCTATCTTCGTTCGTGGTCCAAGCTTTCAATTCGCTGCTGGTTCAGTTCCAAATCTTGGCTCACAAATCTTCGCTTCACATTATCGTTCATAACCTTCATTGCTGTATCTAAAATCATTGTATTGCTTGTTGTGCATATCTATTATCGTGAACTGCATTATAACTATTAATAGCCTATGTGGAATCTTGCTGTGCAGAACTGACCCAGAACTGAAAGGTCATTTCTGCACAGGAAGATTCTACATATATTTCATTCAGCAAGTATTATATACATTCCAAACATCATCATTACATATCACAACAATATATTTACAAATAGTATATAAAACTGCCTAAGTGAGTTTTGAGAATTCTATTGTTTTCTGATACTAAAACCTCTCAATTAGTATGATGAATTCAGAAGTGACTGATGTATGTTGATTGATGTATGATGATTGTTGATATGTTGATTGATATGACTGATGTATGTAACTGATGTATGTTAGTGAGTGATTTCGTTTCCAATTACGTGTGACTAACACTTATTTTTTATTTTTTCAATCTAGTAAACGTCATTTATTATATTAAACAGTTACAGAGAAGAGGAATATGGTACTTGAACCTTTCATTTTCGAAAGAGACCGTTATTAGGGTATGAATTGGATGATCATTTGTTACTCACTTCACCATTTTGCCGTACTTTTGAGACACAGTTCCTGTTTTGTTTTCATTCATTTCAACTTTCAATTTCTATAGACAACTTTCTATGAGTTACATTAGATAAATACGTGAGTATTTCAGGTTAGAATCATGTTACAGAGAACATGGTAGAGCTACAATTTTAGGTGGGTTCCGAACCACCGGGTAAATGACAATGATGCTTGTAACATCAAGTCATAGATCATAGTCACATAATGACGAACTTGCACTAAATTGGAGGAAAAAACACAGAAAATGCCTGTAGTCTTCCTTGCTTTTTTTGAAATAAACAAAAAAAAATTACTAATTAGTTACAAAGGAACGAAATGATTCACTGCCAAACATCAGCAGCATCATAAAAACTAATGTTTCAATTTTTTATTACACATTGTTTGTGGAGAAACATAGTTTCTATACTAAATTCTATTCGTGACCAACATACAGATTCCAAGATGGCGCTCATGGTGCACTAGGTAGTACGAAAGGATTGAGATCGTCGCTGTGACCAATGCAGCGTGAAAAAAGTAATATGGCTGACTAAATAAAATACGACTACGACATTTAGTTTTTTTCTTTTAAGGGGCAAACGTGACAAGCCGAGGGCGACTAAATTATCCAAGTAATTTTGAAAATGTTCAGTCTGGCAGTAGCCCCCCCCCCCCCCCACAAACTAAAACTCCTCCTTCAACTCAACCACCCCCCCCCCTTTCATCGCAAATATCAACAACGAGCAAAATGGATTATTAGGATAGGAATGGAACTCTAACAAATTATAATTGACCCTTCTCTAGCCCACTACTCAGGCCCTATTATAGCCGTTGGCATTTTCCCAAGCTCATTAAATATATTTTCCAAACTACATCTTCTCGTTCTTCTTATTCTTTCTCTCCTTCTTTTAACTCTTCGTCTTTTTTTCCTCTCCCAATTCTTCATCTTCTTTCACTCCTTCACCTCTTTCTGATTCTTCTTTTTCAATTTCTTATCCTGCTTCTTCTCTCTTAACTTCACTTTCTTCTAAACCTTTTTCTTCTCCTTCTTCTTCTCCCTCCCCTTATTTTTCATCCCTTTCTCCTTCACCTTATTTTTCCTTTCCTTCTCCTTGATCCCTTCTTCTTTATCTCCCCTTTCTCCTTTACCTTCTTTTCCCTCTCCTTCTCCTTACTCCTTTTCCTCTCACTCCGTCTTCTTCCTCCTTCTTTTTCTTTTCTCACCCTTTTTCAGTATCTTTCCTTGTCTTTCTTCTCCTCCGCCAGCTTTCTTCATCCTCTATCATCCCCTCTTCCTCCTACTCCTTCTCCTCCTTTCTTTTTTTCTAATCTACCATTATTCCTTCTACTTCTTTCCATCTAGTTTCTCCTCCTCCTTCCCTTTCTTCCTCATCATCTTATCCTTCTTCTTTTTTCCTTAGCCTTCTCTTCTTCCATCTATTTCTTCTACTCCTTTCCCTCTATTTTGTACTCCTCCCCTTTCTTCTTCATCATCTCCCTCTTCTTATTCTTCTTCTCTTCTGCCTTCTCTTCCTCCTACACCTTTCCCTCTACCTTCTTCTCCGACCCTTTCTCCTTCGTCTTCTTCTCCTCTGCCTTCTCCTCTGCCTTCTCTTCCTCCTACACCTTTCCCTCTACCTTCTTCTCCGACCCTTTCCTCTTCGTCTTCTTCTCCTCTGCCTTCTTTTCCTCCTACACCTTTCCCTCTACCTTCTTCTCCGACCCTTTCTCCTTCGTCTTCTTCTCCTCTTCCTTCTCTTCCACCTACTTTTCCCCCTATCTTCCCTTCTCACCACCTCCTTCTCCTCATCCATCTCTACCTTCTTCTCCTTCCCCTCCACCACCTTTTCTTACCACCCTTCCACCATCACCTTATTCATCTTCACCCATTTCCCCACTCTTTCTAATCCCAAGAAGGAACATAATGCGCTGCAGAGATTCATGCTCCACTGATTGGATTATCGGAATATAATATTGACTGGAGGGAGCAGCTACTGAAAAATATAGCATAAGGCCGAGCGACCGTTCACCAGTTCGCAGGCCGCTCATTTTGTTCGCTCGTTCGCAGAAATGCAATATTGGCAAATTGGATTTTTAATTGAATCACTGGTGAAATAGTTGAGTAATGTCGCTGAGCAACTAAATCACAGAATGGCGGCACTCTGCTGTGCTGTGATCGGTTAACAGCTATTGATTTCCAGTTGCTTTTGACGGTGACATTCAAAATTGGCTTCGCTCAAACTGAATTACATACAGGTGGCTGCTGTACCTTGTTTGATAGGGCTACCCCCAATAAGGATCAAAAAATGGTAATTTTTGTTCGGGCTTACATCATCATAAAAGTTATCTGCGTGACTAGAAAATGTTCGATTCAATGTTATGTTTGATTTTCTCGGTAGATAGATGGAAGTACAACATGATATTATGTACTTTTAATCCACATTTTACATTTTTTTTTCAATTTTATCTAGTTGATAAAGCTTTTTATGGTGTACAAGAGTTCCTTTCAAATCAAATTTAAGCCTCACCTGAACTTATTAATTTCGTAATTTATTATGGTAACTAGTGTATAAGATAGTATATAATTGATAAGATAGTATACTCCACAACTGGAGTCTCCAAGACGTAATCTACAAAAAATTTACATTTTCTCCACAATTATTAAGGAACCGACAGGACGTTATTAAAATTGTGCCGTTGTCCGTCCGTCCGTGCTCTAGCTCTTGGAAGGAAAATTCTAGACTCTTGAGACTTGCTATGAAGCTACTTGCTTCATGGCCCAAGTGGGATCGCTGTCGATTTTGAAGTTGAGGGGTCGAATATATAAATAATAATTAAGGTGTAAAAAATTTGCACTTTAGGCTGCAGGTTAGTTCAGTGGAAATCAATACATGGGACAGCTGGTTCATTTCGAAAACGAAAAAAAAAACAATATTGAAGGACACTACAAAGGTTGCTGCTTAGCCCAATTATTGTTCATTTTTAGAGACCAACATTGACGTTTACATTCAATTTTTAGTGTTATTTGCATTATGTCACAATCCAAAATTAAAGGAGTGTTCAATACAATTGATAGAATTTGTTGAAATTTGAGACTCTTGAACGCATTTCAATCATTTTAAAGTATATGAATGAAATATTGTCTCATAAAATTGATACTAGACTAAAAAACCTTATGATTTTCATAAATAAATCTATCTTGCACTACGAGCTGTTCAAGGCTATAAAGCAAGTCAATAAAACTTCAACCTGCCTTATAAAAGTCTGGAAGTGCCTCTTGTAGGCTGACCTTTACCGGAGGTGTGCGATTGGCTGAAGACCCTAACAAGTCACGCCCACTAGTGAGAGAAGCAACCAGGAATAATCAGTGCCAAAATCAGGAACCAAAAGTAACAAACAAGAACAACACACAAGTAGACTAGGATTAAACAATGGAAATAAAATAAAAAATGAAGCTGAATGAAATGAAGTCAAGGTCAAACGAGAAAAACAAGAAAGTACCGTCATAAAAAAAGTAGGCCAGAATTATGATGGAACTAAATTAGTTGTACTGAATTGTTTGAAATAAATTTAATCATTAAAACTAGTATTGAAAAGATGTTTTACGAACTTGGTTATCTATGGTCTGTTCATCGAGAGTTGACACTGTGGCCTCCTAAAAACTAACGGGATCGAGCGCTTGGCCAATACAGAGCAAGGTCATCGTCCAACGAGTGTCACTTTTCAGGTCACAGTCATCCCTTACGCAAATTTCAGAGTCAGTCTCAAACTATGAGCCGTGCATTTGACAGAGTAGAGCAGTAGAGAATAGCGCTAGGACCGCTTGTGAATAGGCCTGACCGTCAGGCCTCGGGAGGTGAAGCCTTAGTGTCAACTCTCGCTGAACACAGGGTTTAGTTGTTATTGAATAACAAGACGAAATTGTGACAACCACATTTATTAAAACATTGAGAAACTAGTTTCGGTTGTTACACCATTATCAATCTCAATCAAATCTTGAGTTTGATTGATATTGATAATGGTGTAACAACCGAAACTAGTTTATCAAAGTTTTAATAAATGTGGTTGTGACAATTTCGTCTTATTCATTATAGATGCCTTCACAATATCACCTTCGCCACTACAAAGAAAGTATCTAGTTGTTACAACTTCAAGTCTTTTAATTCATTATTGATATCTTGCACAATATCACCTATGCTATTTACAAAGAAAGTTTAGTGAGATATTGACGTTCTGTGTGAATTGTAATAATTATTGCTGATTTATGTAGCCAAATGTGAGAATTGGGAGATGTGGTGGGAGGAAAAGTTTTGTCACGATGTTGTGGAGTGAAGAGGGGAAGGAGGAGTAATTTAGAATTGCTGTCAGACTGTCGCATCATAGAAAGTAACGGAAAACAAATTGGTGCGAGCGAGGCAGGTTAGAGAAGAAGTGTGAACCGGCCGCCGAGGGAGGTTAACCCAACTTGCACCACCACCAAAATACCCCACTTCCCCCATTATACTCCCCCAAACGATCAAAACTAACCCTTTTATTTATGCATACGTACGCGTGTACACGTCCACACTGCACTCGAATTGAAGCCAACTTTTCATCATGCAACAGACGTTTGCAAAAAGGCCACGCTCACACTTGCTCGCGCCCGGGACAAACACTTCTTTAACAGTAGGCCAATTCGTGTTCCACTGCATCCACCCATAGATTTGCAAGGTGTGTGCGCTCCTATTAATTAAAGCCTCGATTCACACCTAAGAATAAATTCTCACGAAACGGCTTTTTATCAATTTGAACTCTATTTCTTGCTGTTTGGGTACAAATATTGAAAAATGCATAATAAGGCCCCGACGGGGCATTATCGAAATCGTGCCGTTGTCCATCCGTCCGTCTGTGCTCTAGTGTTTGGAAGGAAGATTCTAGGCTTGAAACTTGGTATAATCATACCTCCCTCATGATCCAAGTGAGATCGCCTTCAGTTTCTGAATTCGAGAGTCGAATAATAAAGAAATAATTATGATGTGAAACAGATTTCCACTATACCCGGCTCAATTACATTGCATCTTTATGATTTTAAAAATTGGATAAGTGTGAAACGCTCCTTTTCTTACGGCCGGGTAAAGGGCACTGGTTACGCGACTCTGCCAGTTATGTTTGAAACAAGAAATGTAATGCAATAATTTTGAATTACAAACATAATAGCCTACAACATTTTCCACATGTAGCACATGCAACTATGAATAATGCAAAAAATAACATTATGTAAGTCATTTAAATTTGATAAATTGCTGTTCTATAATGATTAGTTATTTTTTGTATACCTAAGTTATTACTATAAGTTATGAATATGCTACACTATAATAAACTATACTATACTTAGTATACTATAATTTATTAATTATATTACATAATTATATATTATTATATATCTATAAAACTATATCTAGTAAATCTAGAAATTAGACGGACTATACCCTGATCTAAAAACGAGCTTACTTTGATAAGCTGTGAAATACAACTATGGTAAGCAGTAAAATACATGTTAAAGACGACGTGTTGAAATACATTTAAAAATGATATGCTGTGAAATAAGGCATTCCATGATCATTCTATTATGCTTCTCAGCCAGTCTATTATCAATGCATTGACAACACATCCATAGAATCTCCGCCTATCAGCAACAATAGACACTAAAACTCCAAATAAAATCTAAAATATTCAATTTCCTGCGTTCAAGTAGATATTTCATCTGTTTTACTTGTTTTAAGTAGAACTGATATCCGATAATATATTACGGCAACACGTAACATGTTTGTGTTTTGTTGGCATTTAGTCATAAAGTATAAGGTTTTAAACACGCAAACGTTTTATTCTAGCTGTTATAATGGATATTTTCAAAAGCCGGTTGATATGCCGATTAAATAGGCGCGACTATTTTATTCCTTCTCTTTTTATTAGTCGTTCTCTTTCTATCACTCTTCCTCTCTCACTCAATCTTTTACTTTCTATCACTCATTGTCCTTCTCTCACCCTTTCTATTGCTGTTAAGCTGGGTGATATACAGATTATATAGGTGCGACTATTTAATTTCTTCTCTTTTTATTACTCTTTCTCTTCTAGCATTTTCTCTTTTTCTCTCGCTTCTTTACTTTCTCTCACTCTTTCTCTTTCCACTACTGTTAAGCTGGGTGATATGCCGATTTTATAGACGCAACAATACTATTTCTTCTTTTTTTATCACTAACTCTTTTCTATCACTCTTTCTCTTTTCATCTTTCTTTCTCTTCTGTTACTCTCTTCTACCACTCTTTCTCTTTCTGTCACTCTTTTTATTCCAGTCTCTCTCATCATCATTCTCATTTTTCTCTTGTATTTGATAAGTCCATTATATCAATTATTTCCCAATTATTATTTCTTCTTTTTACTTCATTTTTGCTACATAAATTCCATGAGTTATGTTTTATTATTAGCAAATCTGTCTTTTTCTTTTTTTTTAATTATTCTTTATACCTTATTACTTTTATTTATTGTAATATATCTTTTTGGCTATATTTTAGTGTTTGCCATAGGTCTTATCAGACCTGGCAACGTAAGATGTAATAAATAAATATCAAATATCTCTTTCTATTGTCTTTCTATTGTTGTTAATCAAGGTGACATACCGATTATATGGACGCTACTACTTCTTCTCTATCCGCCGTTCTTTTTTTATAACTCTCTTACTCTTTCCTCTACCTATTTCTCTTTTTCACCACTTTTTCTCTATTTCATCACTCTCTATCTCTCTTTCTTCCACTCTTTCCCTTCTACACGTTCTCTTTCACATTCCATTTCGCAGCGGGTGTCCGCACGATTATTATATTTCTTCTCTTTTTTATCGCTTTTTCTCTTCCATTTTCTATCACTCTTTCCATTCCTTCCACTCTTCCTCGTTCCCTCTCATTCTTTTTCTTTCTATCACTCATTCTCTTTCACCCGCTCTTTCTCTTTTACACGTTCTCTCTCAAACTCCATTTCGCTGCAACGGTCGGTCTAGATTCGCGTGTAAAAATATCATGTTATTGTAATATGCACGAATAGAGAGTATGTTATTTTCATGTAATATGTATGATGTGACGTGTGGTTTATCACTCCGGGCTGGAACAAGGTGGTCAGTTGTAAAAAAAATAAAACTAGCTGCAATGTTATGCAAAGCTCCCGTGTTTTCATTTACAGGTGATCGTATATCATTCATTTATTGTGCTTGAGGGGGGGCAAGTAGAACCCACCCCCACGACTCCCCACTAGGGGAGTTTTCTTTTTTGAAAGCAGTTCGATGTTCAGCCCTGCGTAATATCCGGTGACTTGAGTGGGGTGCGATAAGACCTCTCGCGATTATCGCGGCGGGAATCTTGAATGTTGATTCCGGTCTGTTGAAGGGTTCGTTTTTCAAGTGCAGTTGCAATTTTCAATCTGATATTAAATTATGACTGTATATGGAGGAGGTTTTGCGTGAATTCACTTCAATCCACACATAGATTGGGCTGGTTTTATTGTTGATTTATTGTAGTTCATATTGCATTCACCATGGAAGAACTGTATAAGAAAGTGGAGGAAGCAGAAAGTTAGAAAAGTGTAGCTGCCGATCTTTAGGCTGTGCGCAGGGTTTTTGGTTTCTATTATAATTTTTATAATAATTTTCCTTTCGAAGTTTCTTGTGTTGAATATTATTAGGCTTTAAAATGTTACCTATTGCTATGAGGCAAAATCTTCTTCAATTATTTTGTGAAAAATGTGGGTTAAAAGTTGAAAATTTTCGGTTTTTGGGGGCAATTGATTTTAATTATAATTACGAGTGATTTTAAACTTTTGATGAATGTTTTGCAACTAAGACACCTAGAAAAATGGAATGAAATATTTTTTACTTCAATCAATAATCGATCAGATTTGTTGGAAAATCTATCCAAATTCTATCACGAGAATCTATCACAAATGTGAAGGCGCAACAAACTCGAGATTTTGCTTGATAATTAATAAATATAATTCTTATTGCTATGTTATTACTGCTTTCTTTACAAACACTTGAGAATCCGAATGTTTATGTCAATGGTTGTTCACTAGGAATTTCACTTTGAAGTACGATAACATATTGTTTTCAATTCAAGAATTTTATTAGAAAATTCACTCTTAAAAAAGCACGAAAATAGTAAAATAGTCTAACGAAACTAGACATACTTTCGATCTAATTATCAACAAAATATTGTTACGGGTTCTATGTCTAAAATAACGCTGGCAACACTTAAATTTATTACTCGCACTTTATTTTCACATATAATCACAACACTCACTGATCAGTAATGTGTTATAAAAAAATAAGCAATTAAAAACAGATAAACCGTGTTCAACTGATAAAGAGATTTCAATAAACTGTACAAAAATCAATCACTAAAAGTTAAAAGGCCGATCTAATATTAAATAATAATTGTCCAATAATATTCAAAAAGAAACGACGAAAAAGAACAATTAATTAACTTACGTAGTACTAGTTCATAGTACAATAAAAACAATAAAGTAGTTCACTGGTATGAATTAAATATGAAAAAGAATTATCACTATATAGGCACAAAATACAGTAATTAATTATCAGAGAACTGACACTACTTGTTTATAACGATGAATTTCAAACAAGACTGACTAATTTACAAAAGTCTCCTCTATTTATATAATTTTCCATTTTTAAAATATCTCTCGATTTTTCTATCAATTTCTAAAATAAACAATGAAAAACCTTCACACCTTCCACAATATTCAATAAGATTCCATTAACGTCTAATAAAACAACTAGAACATTCTACAAATTACCAAGTAAACACCATAAAAGTGTCAAAAGCAGAGTAATTGATTGCTTAGAAGTAAACATTTACATAGCAGATAACACCGAGAACCACTGTTCTTCTTTCTCTCCATTTTCACTTCCTCTACAATATTAATTTTTCTTTTAGATTTTGGAGTAGAAATAAAAAATTCAAAATATATTTTTTCAATCAGACTGAATGACGTCAATTCTCCTGGATCAACCATGTAATAGATTTCCAACTAGATATGTCATTGATAGCTTTGAGAATGGACCTAGATAAACGTTGTTTCAATATCTTTCGGGCCAAATACATTTCCGATTTATATAGATATGTTACGGGGGCTGGCTTTGGAAATTCGGCGTAAGCCCACACTAAATCTAGCAGCTGGTCCGTTTCTCAAGGAGAACAAGGTGATTTACAGGACCAATTTACCGGAAAGCCAGTCGTATTTCGGCTGAAAGAAACGCTGCGACTGAATAGCAGCGTCTTGGGGTAAAACTACGACTTAATTCTGGAACGATTTCCTACCGACGTTATTGTTGAGGGTATAATTTGGAGACGGGGGAAATGTCTGCTGGCTCCGTGGGTGGTGAATCTGCAGGGGGGGGGGGGGGAATGAGGAGGGCAGGAGAAGTGGGGGGGAAAGGGGAATAGGGGGACAGGTTGAATTGAACACGAGAGTCGAATGAAGGAGATGCAATCGATACGCGAAAACGAGGCTAGCAAGTGTGACCAGGGCCTCTGTAAACAAAGCCTTGATACTGGTTGGTGACGTTATCACGAGAAAAGGTGAAAAAGATGGTGCACACGTGGTACTTTAGTCGTGATACTGTTTTGTTTCTTACACAATATTGTGTAGTGGGCGAAAAGGTTCCAGGTGTGAGGTGGGACTTTTCTCACTACAGTTTTTGTTTACGTGTGATGATATTCATAACATCGTTGCTAGAACTCCTGGGAGCTTTACCGGAAACCAGTAGATGCTAAAGGTGGCGTCTGATTGGGGTATTCGATTTTTTTAACGTCTATGAGTTTGAATAGACCTATCAAACGCTAACGGTAATATTCACCGGTAAGCGGTAAAGCTCCGATGAACTGCATTATTGGCTATACATATTGTATAATTATTTCATGAATAATTGTTGAAAATACTTATTGGCGAATTTAAAACTACTAATTAGTGTGATAATATTTCCTATTGTTGGACACGGTTAGAGGCCTAATGAAACAGGCTTTTTAAAAGGAGGTAGAGGAGGGACAGGAAGAGGAAAAGCAGGTAGAGAAAAAGGCGAAAAAAGGAAGGAGAGATAAAGAAGAAGGAGAATCAAGAAAAAAGGGTATGTAGAGGAGGTGGAGAATAAAGAGAAGTGGAAAAAAGAACTACCTGGAAGTTGATGGTTGAAAAAGAATAGGAGAAGAAAAAAGGTAGAGAACAGGAAGAAGGTGGTGAAGAAGAAGGAAAAGAAGGAGAAGTTGATGGACAAGAAGATGACGAAGAAGAAGAAAAGAAAGAAGGGGGAATAGGTGCGAAAGAAGAAGAAGGATGAGAAGGGGGAGATAGACGATAGGTGAGATGAGTTGGAGGAAAAGGTGGAGAAAACTGAGGAAGAGGTGAAGAAGGAGAAATAGGAAAAGAAGTAGGAGATGGTGGTAGAAGCGGTGGAGGAGGTGTTGTCGGTGGAGGAGAAATTGGAGAAAAAGAAGGAGAAGGAGGAAAAGGAGATGATGGTGAAGGAGGAGAAATGGAAGAATAAAAAAGAAAGAGAAAAAAAGGGAATGTAGAGGAGGAGGTGGAAAAAGTGGGAAAAAAGAATGTAGAGGATGAGGTTGAAAAAGAATAGGAGAAGAAGGAGGAGGAGGTGAATAACAGGGATAAGAAGGAGGAAAAGAAGGAAGAGGTAGTGAAGGAGGATGAAAGGTTGGTGGACAAGAAGGTGAAAAGAAGGAGAAATACGTGCGAAAGATGGAGAAGGACGAGAAGGGGTAGAAGGTCGACAGGTATTAGGTGGAGAAGGAGGAGGAGAAGGAGGAGGAGGAGGAGGAGGAGGAGGAGGAGGAGGAGGAGGAGGAGGAGGAGGAGGAGGAGGAAGAGATGGAGAAAAATGAGGAAGAGAAGAAGGAGAAAAAAGAAAAGAAGGTAAAGATGGTGGAAGAGAAGTGGTAGTTGGTGGAAGAGGCGGTGGAGGTGGAGTAGAAATTGGAGATAAAGAAGGAAAAGGAGAAAAAGAAGGAAACGGAGGAAGAGGAGAAAAAATAAGTAGGACGATGAGGAGGGGGCGGCGAAGAAGAGGAGGAAGGAGGATGAGGAGGAAAAGGAACTGAGCAACAGACAGGTAAAGTTGTGAGCCGGTCAGGGCCAGTAATCTCAAGGGATAAGCTCGCTTACCTCCATCTAGCGACCGTCTTGTCACTTTCCATTGCCAAGCATCGCCTCCCACGCCTCTTTGCAGCCGTTTGGTCATTCCTTTCTGTCTCCTTCGCACCACTTTCCGGCAGCGAAGATCTGTGACCAAAGCTGGCTCAGCAGCCCACCACTTGAATCATTAACGAGCAGCGCCCGCCTTTAATTCAGTGCCATTTACAGTTTGCAACTACTCGGAATACGAAAACAAGTGCGGCTGTTCACACTGAACCGACTTTTGATCGGATCGGAACGGACAAAAGACGTTCGTTCTCAGAAGTTTAAACCAGGATAATAATGTTTCATAGAATAGTTTTGAAGACTATTGATGACTCGAAAACAAATTTACTAGGACAAGTGCGGCTGTTCACTCTGAACCGACTTTTCATCGGATCGGAACGTACAAAAGACGTTCGTTCTCAGAAATATAAAATAAAAGATGGTAATTCCTTTACATGTCTACCTCGGGAGTTAATTCCACACACACATCTATGTTATAGCCTGTTGTAAATTTTGTTAGATGAACTTTATATTTTATATTATATTCGTATTTCATTTATAAGTGTGTGAAATAGAGGATTTTTATCACAGAATTGAAGAATTAATGTTTAAACAAGGATAATAAAGTTTCATATAATATTTTTAAGACTTTTAATGTCTCGTAAACAAAAATACTAGAACAAGTGCGGCTGATCATACTGAAAATTGATCAGAACACACAAAAAATGTTCATTTTTCGAAAGCTTAAATCAGGATAATAATGATTTACTTGGACGATGCTAAAGGCTAATAATGAGTGGAAAACAAAAATACTAAAACAAGCGTGGCTGCTCACACTGGACCGACGTTTGATCGGATCGGAACGTCCTTAGGACGTTTGATCTCCTCGGATGTTTGATCCAGAATAATAATGTTTTAAAGGATATTGAAGACTATTAATGACTCGAAAAAAGTACTTGAACAAGCGCGACTGTTCACATTGAACCGACATTTGATCAGAACGTACAAACGAAGTTTGTTCTTCTTGGAAGTGTAAATCAGGTAATAATTTTTGAAAGGACGTTGAATACTCTTGAAAACAGAAATACTGAAATACTAAAAGAAGCAGGGATGTTCGCACTGGACCGACATTTCATTGGGATGTATGAAAATGAGCTGGTATTGGATTTCATTAAATCTATGAATAAAGTGTGATCTATTGCAATGAAAAAATCATTTCAATCAATTATTTTGTGAAATATAAGGGTTTAAACTTGAATTTATTTGGTTTCTGAGTGCAATAATTATTGATTTCACCTGTTATTTCAAATTTTGATATTTTTTTATTACTGTAAGACATCTTCATTTTGCAAAAAAAATCATGGAAAAAACACTTTCTTATGAGAATATTTTTTCATCCAATACAAGAAGTTTAAAAAAATAATTTTGATCAAATTAATATCCTGCTCCAATCACTAGTCCACTTTGGGAATATCTGTGAAGTAGCATCCATTCGAGACTTAGCGATAACGGTCGAGTAATCAACTTTATTATTATTCCTTATTATTCAATTGAATTCGAGATATCGAATGCCAACATTTTGTTGATTCTTGGCAATACAATAAAATTTCAACATCTAATGATATAGAAATATTTTGTTGATACTGGCAATACAATAGAAATGCCACATTTTCTAATAATATACAAAGATGAATTCATAGACGCATGATAAAATAAATCAAAGTTGTCATTTGCCATGTCCTGGGACGCGATTGAATCCTCCCTACAGTACTTCAGCAACAACAGAGCATCAATTGAAAAGCGGGGAGAGCCTATTCGTGCAACAACTATCAATAAATATCCACTAAACAAAGAATAAACGACGAATGTTTGCTTTCTGGGAAATGAATTTGATTTACGACCCTGGTGCGAAGAAGACAGTAGCTAAAAGTCTAATAGCCAGCTGTAATACTCGACGATTCCATTATTTAGCACTCGGTCGAGACAATAAATCGAGTTGTGGTTGTGGTGGGGGGGGTTGGGTTGGCGAGGGGTGGTGTGGTAAGGTTGGGGAAGGTAATAAAGAGAAGGGAGGGGGCAGTCACGCAACATAGTTGTTGTAAGCATTATAGTAGAACGGTTTATGGCATAAAATACAAACAGGTGTATGCATAGATTCATAGACACGTGTCTCGCGGCTACCGACTTAATCTTGGGAAGTTGAGAAAAAAATGGAGGTAAAAAAACTTTGTCAGTTAGTAAAAAGTAGGCCACACGAATGAAATGAAATAAAGCAGACAGCTACTTTTCTTTATTTCCTTCAACCGTTTTCGCTTTCTCTATTTTTCACTCTTCCTTCTATTCTCCTCCCTCACTCCCACACTCTCTCACTCTTTCTATTTCACCCTCTTTTTATTTGAGACTTGTTAATGCACCACTGCTCGTTTTACTGCATTGAGCCTACTCCTTCTCCGTTGCTTGACAGTTGAAATCAAATTATTCCACCACAATCGAACAATGGAATGTCAGTTCTTTTGTCACACTGCTACTTTTTATACAATTTCTTTCTCATTTCTCCTCTCTTTCTCTGTTTGTTTAGCATCTCCTCAAGTTCTCTGCTTCGCTATCGGATTATCTACAGAGTAAGAATAACAAACAATTTAAAAGTGAAAACCTGAAGCTTTAAAAGAGTTTCTAATAATTGAGGTACCTGAGTAAAATTATGAGTTTATGCCTGGTTTAGTAAATAGTCATCTAATGGCTGTTGATTCAATAGCGGTCCTTAGCCTTGTTTCATACATACCCGGATATGTAGTCGATAATAGTGAACCCGGAAGTCGGGTAACCGGTGTTGCTTACCCAGATAGGAACGTTCAATCATATGGAGTGCTTCACACTTGCCCAATTTTCGAAATTGTATGATACAGTCTGGATGAATAACACTGTTTTATCATGATCTTTATAATACTGTTTATAATACTGTTTTATCACGTATTGTAGAATAATCACTATCTTAAAATCGTACCCATGTTGTGAAATGATGGTGTTCACGCTATTCAAATCATTCATGTGATATTTCTCAGCAAGTTTTTGATTTTTGAATTGTGATTATCATAGAATTTTTAATATTCTACTGAGCTCAGTGATATTTGTGCCCAAGCCTCCAAGACAAAAGCAAGAGCTATTAAATCAAGTCACATATATTTTGTGGATAAATGATACTTTGTTATTTCACATAGCATAGTTTCGTTATTATGTGTTTTTATTATAATGTTGAATTATGAGAATTTAAGAACTTATAAAAAGAATTCTCTGAAAGATCTATGGACCAAAACTTACACAAGATGGATACCGCCATAGAATAAATCTACAAAAACATGAATCCCATCTACTCAGAAATCAAGAAAAGAATACTAAAACTGTATGGACATCTCTATAGAATAGACCCCTTCCGACTTACACACAAGATTTTCAAATATTTTGATTCAAAGAAAAATAATCCATGGTTTGATGGCTGTCACAAGGACGCTCAACATACCGTTTGAAGAAATTCAGAATAGGAACTGCTTCAGACTTAAGATTGATACTTCAGGAGAGTTTTTGGAGGAGATGAGAACCAGAACAATGAACTTGTCTGAACAAGAACGGAA
Source organism: Conomelus anceps (assembly GCA_948455865.1). Classification (NCBI taxonomy): domain Eukaryota; kingdom Metazoa; phylum Arthropoda; class Insecta; order Hemiptera; family Delphacidae; genus Conomelus; species Conomelus anceps. The sequence continues at coordinate 2,307,135 of OX418219.1, forward strand.
AAGACGGGGACAAGTGCTGCGAGATTATCATCAAAGATTGAAAATGTCTAAATTGTTAAATCGCGGTCCTAAGTGACCAATCACGAAATTAATAATAATACAGTTGAATTATGATTTTGTATCAGTTTATTGATACGGTTCAACTATTTCAAGATTTGAAAAATTATTATTGAGAAACTATGAAGTTTAAAACATCCCAGCTCCATTTGAAGGTGTAAGCAGTGAGTATCAAGCCTAGTTCGATGTAGACTTCAATTTTTGGCACTGACTCAGCCCGTTCGCTATTATTCGGGCGTATTACTTTTTCTTCATCTCCATTATTATCATAATAATTATATAATTACTATTTTAATAATAAAATATTTTAAAAATAAAAATAATAAAATTTTATTTTTAAAATAATAATGATTATTATCATCATCATCTTCATTATCATCATCATCTTCATTATCATCATCATCATCATCATTCAATCATCTCTACCATTCACCTGATTGCTATTCTCCACTCTTTTTTATATTGTACTAGGAGACTGCCCAATTCAATTGAATCTTGATTTCTAGAATAAAAGGTTCTCCTTCAGCCAATAGTTCAATAAATCTTAGTTTAGGGACAGAATCAAAGACATTGCATCAAGTTGAAACAATTTTGAAAAACAATGAATACCACAACACAATTGTACCATAGGGCTCTAGATGATACGTTTACTCACTTCATTTCCAAGCCCTGTTCACACAACTCGCTAACCTGCTCCCGACATAGAAAAGTGTATATCCGGCTTGAAGCCTAAAGCCTGGTTTACACGGGTCGAGTACTTCGGGCGAGCTACTCGGCCCAGTCACTGGGCCCAGTTGTTGTTTTGTTTGAACTCGCCTCAGTACTCGACCAGATGTCCACACGCATCACATTTCAAAGCGTGACTGTTGACAGACAGCTTTAGTTTTAACGTTGTGAGTTTATATAATGGCTCGCCAAGAGTTTAAGGCCCAAGTTAGAAAGTGTTTTAAAAGAGCCTATGAGGTTATATTAGAAGAAATAGATGACGTTTTGGAAGAGGAAATTAACAAAGAACCTAGGGTATGGATTAAAGATTGGTTAAAAAGAAGAGACACTCTTGGGGCGTCCTCTCTTTTGCTACGCGAACTTGCCGTAGAATAAATAATATAATAAATATAAATAAATAAAGATTTATTCTCAGTCAAAGAAAAATACAAAATACAAAGAACACTTTCATACAAACAAAAAAAGTTTTAGACTGAAAAATAATACGCATATGCAAAGCTCAAGGAGCTTGTCCGCATATGGGAGCACAGTACAATAATTATACACAAACTTTTAATAAATAAAAAGATAAGAAAAATATACCAACAATAAACAAACTTAAAAAAATAATATAATTGATAGTCCATCTATCTTTCTGGATACATTATAATTAAATTATATAATGACAATCAAATAAAACACAGTTGATAATAAGAAATAGAATGAAATAGCAAAGTTCAAAAATCAAATGAACAACAAAAGGAGATTAAATTCACATCACTCAATGACTCAAAAAAGGAAAAAATTATAATAAAAATTAATGCACCTCCATGCACTGTACAATAGGTACTTTGTTAAATGAACAGCATGGATAGAACAAGATTATCACCATTGGGGCCTACTATATTATATGTATTCTACAAAAAATGAAACAAAGCTAAAAAAAAGAAATAAGAAGCAAAGAAAGAAAAGGGACTTACACCATCACTAGATACATTCTCTCAACCTCATCCTCAGACAGTGTCATAAGATACTTTTTGACATATCTCTTGAATAAAGAGAATAAGCCACAACTTTTTATTACATCTGGTAAACTATTATGGAATTTACCCCCAAGAAATAGGAAAGATTTCTGAAAGAACGTGCTTCTGGGTCTGGGCAACCTGACTCTCTCCAAGAAACGTGTAGCAGGCCTAAGCACCTGTGCATCCACTGTATTGCCCAGGTTACCACTTGATCTATAGAATTGAGTGAGCACTTTAAAACAAAACATTGATCTCAATGGTAGAATATTCAACACTTCAAAAATATTTCCTCTACCTCTCCCTATATGTCTTCCAGCTCCAATGCTGTGTACTAATGATTTTTGAATTCTCATTAGAGGCTTCATATGGGTAATATATGTACAACCCCAGCAAGCAACACCATAAGATAGTCTAGAGTGAGCCAAAGAGAAGTAGATCTCTCTTAAAACTGTCCTTGGACACACTCTTTCCAAGTGATAAAATCTATGGCGAAGCTGCCGCAATCCATTTTTCAGTGCATTTATATGGGCCCTCCATAAGAGATCCCTCTCCACTATAACTCCCAGATATTTAACAGAATCTGACTGCTGGATTGTACTACAAAGGCAATTCTCGGAGCTTACACAATTAATGGAATGGTACTTGAGTGGACTGTGAAAAGAGAAAGATTGTGTGAGGCCAAAATTGATGAATGTTGTCTTTTCCGAATTTAACTTTAGCTTATTGAATGTGAACCAAAGAGATAATAAATTAAGATCTGCTTGCATACTAAACTGAAGATTCTGCAAATTGGACTCACGATACGTAAAAGCTGTGTCATCGGCAAATGCTGTTATTTTCCCTTTGAAAGGTCCACCAAATAGGTCATTAATGAATACAAGATGTGAAAGAGTACATATCTGTGTTGAGGATGACTCCTGAAATGTTTGAGTCACTTTTAGATATGGTAACTCCTAGAATATCAAAACAAGATTCTGTTATGAGAGATGCTATCCCCTCCCAAATCAAGTTAGAAGTTACCCTCAACTTTTTGGCCACAGGCAATAGTTTTAGTTTTATTTTTTTTAGGATGAAGCCCACATAGGTCTGAGACCTGTGCGTGGGTAATGAGTTGGATGATGGTGATTGATGAGTTGGACCTACAGTTTTAGTGGGTTCCGAACCACAGTTTTCAACAGTTCTTGGTTGTAAGTTGATCTTAGGATTTTAATTTTTTGTTTGGCTTCAGCTAATCCAAACCCTTCTTTTTTATTTAATTTATTTTTATATTGTGGAATTCGCATATTCCATAAGCATCCATTGTCTTGGTATAGACCTACAAACATCACTGTCTCCTCTTCAGTCCACTTCATTTCTAGTTTCCAGTTAAAACAGTGAACCACCAGACAAACTCTTCACCTAACCTCAAAACTGAACAGACGTTTCGCTGGGGCAAATTGTGGTGGAGGGGGTAGCTACTGGGCCGAGTAACTCGCTTCCCAACTAAACCACTCGACTCGCCCTGCAACTGACCGGTTTTTCCGACTCGCCCGCTACTCGACTCGCCGATCTGTCTACATCAAGCGAGTAGGAGGGCGAGTGTCAACTCGCATACTGACTCGCCCACTCTACTCGACCCGTGTAAACCAGGCTTTACAACAAAACGTGGCGAATAGATTTCCCCCAAGAAATCAATAATTTTTGTCCCCTGCCGTACCATCCAATGTTTCGTGTTGTCATTATTGAAATTGAATTGGAAGAAGATTAACATTGAAACAGTGGGGTTACAAAATTGAAGTGAGAGGGGATGCGACATAGCCAAACAAAAAAGGGATGGAAAAAAGGTGGATTACCACACAGCCACAGAAAACAATAGCAATCATTCGACGGCGAATTAAAGTGGGAGAGGGAATTGAGGTGACTGGCATTCTTCAATCAAGAACGACTTATAGAGAGTGGGGAGTTAACAGGGAAATTTAATTGGAGAAGGATTAATGACAAGAACCATTTTATAATGAACACACGAGACTGGTGACAAGACAAGTGAAGAGTGATTCGAGTGCGGAAGAGGAGAGGAAGAAAAAGGGGAGAAGAGAAAGAGGAGAGGGGATGCGCAAGGAGGAGAGGAGAAGAGAAAGAAGGAAAGATGATGAGGAAGAAGGAGAGGAGTAGAGAAAGAAGGAGAGAAGATGAGATAGGAGTATTTTGATACTTTTTTCGTTGTATTTCCAACTCATGAAAAATGAAATGAAATATTTATTGTTCCTTCACAAATACAGCAAATACAAAACATCCAAGCAGTAAAATAATTGAATATATGAAAAAAATTATATTGAGAGTACAAATTAAAAGAAATTCAAGATTGGATGCCCTGGAAAATAGGGGTTGAGGCCGACCAATTTATTAAAACACATTAGTATTGTGCTGAAGGCTTGAAAATTTAGCAATTTGGCTTTGCACTTTACAACTCAAGTACCACAGTGTCGCATGTATAGAAACTACAACCTGCTCTTGCCCTCAAATTGAACAGGTAGAAGAAATGAAATATTTACGGCTAGTAGTAGACTCTAAAGTTGAATGGAAAAATTATTTGAATTACCTAAAGCAGAAATTTATTATATACATACATACATTTTATTTGTTAAGATCAATGTGTGACACAAGGTTGTTGAAGTCTGTTTATTAGTATGAGTATTTATTTCTTTCTTCAAAGAAATGAGTGTTGAAGATACATCAGAAGTGTTTGAATAATTTAAGTGGGAAATTATTGTAATTTGAAAAAAGTTTGTAATTATTTGGAGAGTTTGTAAAAGATAATCTCGGGTATAAAAATCTTATATATTTCTTCGTCAAGTTTTCAACTCATTCAAAATGAATGTTAAAAGTTCATAAGCAAAATGAATAGATTAACTAGTTCGTAATTGTTTGATAATAGTTTTCAATGGTCAAACTCCTGTATTATAATCTTGGATATTTTTCACATTGAATTTTTAACTCATCAAAAGTGAGTTGCGAGTTAACGCAAAGTATTAAAGCAATTTAGTTAGAAAATATAGTTGGGAAATTATCTAATAAAAACGGTATTTAATGGTCATGGAAAAAGAGTCATGAAGTATCAAATGAGTAAAAAGTGGAGCTCTTTCAGCGTCCGAAGGAAGACTTCGCAGCGGAATATTATTCCGAACATCGCAGTTATTAATTCAATATTCTCAAGGAAGTCTGTTGCCGTTATAGCAGCGTTAACCTCGGATTTAAATTAATTTATATGTTGTTGGGGGGTGCAATATCAAGTTAACTGGCAGTTAACTAGAACATAACGTCATTATTAGGGAGGCAAGATTGCTTATATATTTCATCATCATTATAATTAACAATACACAATGGAACAACGCGATATTTGATAGCTTTAGTGAAAAGCCGGTACGTGTGGCCTATATGCACTATAAGTAGCTGTATCTGGTTTCATATATTATGTCTAATATACTAGGATTATCATCAGATTTAATCAGTCTCATACAAAACCTTGAGCTTATATATCGATAATGATTTGTACTTCATATGAAACTATTTTATATGTATTTAAATAAAAAAAAAAAAAATATTGGATGACGTTAATAAATGGGTTTCATTAAAGTTATACTTTAAAATTAATGTATGACAAGAGGGATAAACGACTCTATCGGCCAGTTCCACGAAAGAAAATTAAATTTGAGCACCGTAAGATTACATCATTTGACGGAGCCAGTGCAGCGACTTCCCTATTGAGCTCCGTAAGATGACGTCATCTTACGGTGGTTGAATTTAATTTTCTGTCGTGCAACTGGAGTTATGTCTATCATCATTTGGAGCCTCCATTTATTGATTTAGGCTATAATATATTTATTTTCTTTCAGATACTCCCTCTTCTATTTCACTAGAATTGTAAAGTATGAGCTATATCATTTGGGGAAGTGATAGCCGTGAGCCGTAGCAGGTATCTGTTCGATAAGATTAGATAAGCAACGCTCTCCTGGGTCGTCTCTGTAAGGGCGACCGATTGGATTGGTCAACAAAAAAGACTCTGTTTTCTGCTGACAAATCACTTCCCGTTGGCTCGGAACCCATCTAAATTTGTAGGTCCACCATATTTCCAATAAAATGGCTTAAGCAGCAAGCTGGAACTACCCGTAAGGGTCTCCCCACCAATAAAAGCCATACGCATTTACTTTTGTTATATTAACTCGCTGCTTAGTGCACAAGTTTATCTTATTCCAGCTGCTACAATTCAATAATAATTATCTGATAGAAAGTGATGATGATTGATAAATTCAAGTTATCTTTATTGGTGGATGTGTATTTGAGCTACTTACTATTATTTCAACTTTATATATTCTTTTTGACTTTGTATTGATCATTTTTATTATTTATGTTTATTTTGACTTCAAATGTATGCAGATAACAAGGTTCCATATAGCCCAGTGTAGAGATACAACAGGCTGGAGCCTAAAATGCCTTGAATCACCAAATGATTAGTCTTATTAGTCTTTTAAATTGTGTTCAAAACAAAGTTTCCTTTTAATAAAAGAGTTTGTCCCTTTCCAATAATTTTTTCAACAAAGAACTCTCTAATTAACAATCTTGAACCTATTTTTTGAATCTATTCTTGAGCCTATTATTGAACCTATTTTTGAACCTATCCTTGAATCCTATTTTTTCAAAATATTCATCCCTTTTCTATTCAAAATGATGAAGGCTGTTCGAAGAAGCCCAATTCGGAAACTTAATAATTTTTATCGATGTAAACTTACTGAAGATATGAAAACAACTGCAAATGATAAATTTTCAGGTGTGTTGATGCAAGGTGAATTCTCTTTCATATTTCCTTTCCTTTAGACCAATAGAAAGCATGAGCAATATCTAGATGATAGTTAGAAGAACTGAGAAAGAAAGAAAAAAGCCACATCTCCTTCAACCGCTCTTACATTGCAGGAGAATCAACCAATCAGCTAAGGTATTGAAACTGTGGACGGTACCAATATAAGGGGGGTCAAGACACCCAAAATTCGGTAATCTACTGATGAAGGAAAAAAGTCAGTATAATCGCATTTGTGATCCCCCCCCCCCCAAACTTCACGGCTAGGGTCGCTGCTGACTGCTACTGCAAATAGTAGACTTATACATAATTTATTTCTAGTAGCATACCTAAACATTTTATACTCGTTAATTCATTCTATATTTTTTTTCTATTTCTAAAAAATTGAGGGCATTATTTTTTAGATTTGCTCTAGTGCTTTACAGGTTGTCAGGTATAAGCGATACATTTTCAGATTCTTTAGCGTTTGTATAATTTTTAGCTTTCGATTTCCACCTAGTTATGTGAAGATTCATTAGACAAACATAGTCATATCAAGAATGGTAGAGGAGGTATAAAGGAAGAAACCTGTATCTAATGTGAAGAGGTTGATGAATGCATTTACATTGAAACGGGAGTTTGGTTACCGTTTCTCCAGACTCATACTTACCATTTTGGCAAATGAGACTGTGAGTAATGACTAGACATTTCCCACAATGAGGATTGAGAACATAGGCGTTCAATTCTCGTAGTTAACTAGCAGATGACCCGTGCCATGCGCCATGTTGGACAAAGTTTGTCACGTTATTTACAAACAGAATCGGATCATCTGCATTGTCTTCTAATGGCTTCGTTCAATTTGGCGGCAGTGAGAGTGAGAGAAACAGTGAGTGAGTGAGTGAGACAGGAAAGAGTGTGACGGAGAGAGAGTGAGTGAAAGAGTGTGTGGGAGAGGTTGAGAAAGAAAGAGTGAGTAAGGATGAGTAAGAGAGTATGATTGGGAGGAGCGAGTGGGTAATAGTGAGAGTGCAGAAGTGGGAGTGAGAGGATGAAAAGGACTTGAGCAATATCATTTCAGGCCATTAATCCTATTCATTGGGGAAAGGGACTAACGATAAGGATTAAGTTGCTGGTACGTCGCGCTAGAGAGCCTACAGCCATTGCTCGAAAAGGAGGAGAAGGTTGAGAGAGGAGGAGAAGAGAGAGAGGTGAAAGTTATTGAAGAGTAAGAGGAAGGGGAGGAGGAGGAGAAGGAGGAGGAGGGGAGAAGGAGGAGGAGGAAGAGGCGGTAAAGAAGGAAGAACAGAAGGAATAAGTGGAGAGGTAGACATTTCGCACTTCTCACCTCACCTCTTCAGCTACAGCATCTGAAATTTGAACGCTGATTAGTTCTTCAGGCCTATGATGTCTAGGGTTAAGTGTAAGAGAGGACCTGCGAGTCCTAACTTCGCCCAAATAAAGACACTTTTATCTATCTATCTATCTATCTATGTCTCCTTTAGATATTGTTCTTGAAGTTCATCATCACGCTCATTTCAGCTTGATGACTAATTTGCCACTTTATAAGTATATATTTCAAACCTAATCTTGGTTGAATCACTTGGGAGTGGTTTGAAAAATAATCTCGATAGTTTCTTTATGGAAGATGTTGGTGTTATTCATCGAATTTCGCTCTTCGATAATTGGCAGGTGAAGTTTTAAACACTTCATGTATGTAACTTCACATGCAAATCCTTTAGAGATGATGTGCTTCATGAAGCCTCTTATGTATTCCGATGAATGTCAACTAATTCACAATATTTTAATGAGTATTCAAACGTACTGGTATGTTCTATGAAGTTAGTATACTTTCAGTTACAAACAGATCATTATTGTCAATTTATTTTTCTAGATATTGCTGTAGTTTTCAATAGAATTTATGTTTTTAAAGTTGTAAATATACTGTGTATCTATATTCTGAGGTACTGTGTTTACTTTGTATCTATTTTCTGAGGTACTGTGTATCTATATTCTGAGGTACCGAATATATTGTGTATACTGTGTATCTATATTCTCAGGTACTAAATATATTTCTCGTACTGTGAAAAGCATTGACACTAAAACAGTAAATGAGGATATTCAATTCTGTTTTTTGGTTCAGACAAAATAAAAACAATATTTAGAGCCCCAAATTAAAATTTCATCATTATATACAGGAAATTCTTCGATAGATCGAACAATGCTATTACTATTATTCTCTAAATATATGTGGTATATTTATTGATACACAAATTGACTGAAATTTATGAATTGAGACCTTTATTTTCGACTTTTGGTTCAGACAACATAAAACTATAATTAGAGCCCCTAAAGTTGAAATTTCAGCATAATGAAAGGTAGATTCCTCGATTAGTTGAACAATAATCAGATCCCGGAAGTTGAAATTCAATAAAATAAAGGTACATTCCTCGATAAGTTGAACAATATTCAGATCCCTGGAGTTGAAATTCAATAACATAAAGATACATTCCTCAATAAGTTGAACAATATTCAGATCCCTGAAGTTGAAATTCAATAAAATAAAGGTACATTCCTCAATAAGTTGAACAATATTCAGATCCATGAAGTTGAAATTCAATAAAACAAAGGTACATTCCTCGATAGGTTGAACAATATTCAGATCCCTGAATTTAAAATCCAATAAAATAAAGGTACATTCCTCGATACCTTGAACAATATTCAGATCCCTGAAGTTGAAATTCAATAAAATAAAGTTACATTCCTCGATAAGTTGAACAATATTCAAATCCATGAAGTTGAAATTCAATAAAACAAAGGTACATTCCTCAATAACTTGAACAATATTCAGATCCCTGAAGTTGAAATTCAATACAATAAAGGTACCTTTCCTCAATAAGTTAAACAATATTCAGATCCCTGAAGTTTAAAGTCAATAAAACATTCCTCGATAGGTTGAACAATATTCAAATCCATGAAGTTGAAATTCAATAAAACAAAGGTACATTCCTCAATAAGTTGAACAATATTCAGATCCCTGAAGTTGAAATTCAATACAATAAAGGTACCTTTCCTCAATAAGTTAAACAATATTCAGATCCCTGAAGTTTAAAGTCAATAAAACAAAGGTACATTCCTCGATAGGTTGAACAATATTCAGATCCCTGAAGTTAAAATCCAATCAAATGAAAGAAATTCCTCGATAGGTTTAACAATGATATCACAGTTTAAACCACTGATCATATAGGAATCAAAAGCAGGAGGACGGTCGATATTGATTTCAGTGGAGCTGTGGGACCGACAGAACTTCTGAGCTGAATGGAGCTATTTTGATGGGATGCGTTCTCTGTTGACTGATCATAGCTCTTCAATTTAACTTGTTGATAACAAATTCGTAGCCAATCTGTGCTTGGGAGAAATGTCCAGCACTATTGCGAATGTTTGGTAGCACTGTGCAAGCAGTTTAAAGTTTCAATAAAGGTTGTATATATTCAGTGTTATTTAATTTTATTGTATTTTTTATGGATGATTTGAATAAATTTTTTTCACAGTAAAACTACGAATTGATTTAAGGTTGAACCAGTTTGAGAAGGGTAAAATATGAGAGTTGCTGACCTTCTATGCGAGATTGCACCTCCTTCCCACCCCTACACCAGTAAATTTCCGATTGGGGGGGAGGTTTATGACCCTCATGACTCCCCTCTTGGGAGAGGGGAGCTGTCAGGTTGACTGCTAGCGTCAGACTTATAGACTAAGCAACACAGCACTGTCGAAGCTGTCAAAACGTACTCTGATGTTGGTGATTATGTACTATCAGCTGCTTGCATGGTCCCATGTCTGGCAACACCACAATTTCTTGCTGTCGCCTAGTTTAATGGCAAGAAGTATATGTTGATCATAATATTATCATTAATATTTTCTATTCGTTCTGACGATGACCGCATATGTGTGAGGCTTGTGCGTAGGAAATCAATGGATGATGAAGGTGTTATGGATGATGGGCTCACAGTGCTATTAATGACTAAATATCGACTCTAAAAAATTGGCCCCAGCGCTGTACTAAACCGATCTATTATTGGAAAATTCTATGTACACTGTAATCGCGTTTTATCAAAACAAGATACCACTATGTGCTTTCTACGCATGCGTGAATAATCTTTCCACATGCGCATGACATTATTGCATACTATAATGGCGACAATGTGCAGAAATTGTGTTATGTTATCTAATCTATTTGGAGTTAGTAATGTGTGCTTTAAATGTAGACAATTTTATTCTGTACTGTTTTTTTAATTTAGTAAATTCGTTTATTTTTGTATTCACACTCATTATCCTACATGAAGTGTGTACTTTTAGTGCAGAAGTAAAGATGAATTTTATTGCGCCTACACTCGATACTAACTCCTCATGTAGACTTTAGAAGTTATTATTTTTTATTTATTGTGACAAAATTACAATGAATGAGAAGGAGCAACAGACTCAAGTAGAAAACTGCTCTCTTTACAAGTTCTGAATAAAATTTGTTACATTGTCCAAACACAGATCAAAAATTTATTTTGCTAAAAACTTCACTCGAAAAATAACAAAATTATGGGGCTGGGTAACGGAAAAATCACTTTTCTATGTAGCCAGACACTACTGCAGCCTTTGGAAGTTGATAATGTGCCTAAATTCTGGGAAGATCAGTTCGAACGTAACAAACGAACGTCACGGTAGCTGAAACAGTCACACATGACGTCCAATACATATATAGTAGGTTTCTATAGATATATTCAGCAGGAGTAGCGATAGCGTGGTGTTATGGATGATCACGTGATGATGCAGACCGCAACAACCCTTTCGGGGGCATGCAGCCCCACTTGTACCACCACCCCTTTATACCACCCCCATCCACTATCATCATCAGGCGATACCACAAGAGTTGGTTCATTCACCATTAAAACTGATGCCGACAGTCAAATCGACCCTCAATGCCTATAGGCGGCCTATCAGTCACACAACCCCACCCTTAGTTAGGCTTTCTCACTCATTACATCACATACATGCATCTCTCGCTTACTGACTCACTCTCTTTGTTTATATGTTTTACGTCCTCTCCTCAACCTTCTACTGAATCATACTTTGAAAAAAAAATTGACAGGATTTTGAAATAATTTTGGAGAGAGGATATAATAAACAACACATGTAGTTCCAAGTTCGACTATCAGCTAGGTCTGGCATTTTTGTCACAACATTGATTTCACCTTTCTTCAAGATTCAATATTTCTAACACAAAT